>OMLP01015579.1:0-17189 GCA_900302685.1 Spondyliosoma cantharus | reverse complement strand
GTCACCAGCTCCACCTCCCTGTCACCAGCTCCACCTCCCTATCACCAGCTCCACCTCCCTGTCACCAGCTCCACCTCCACCTCCCTATCACCAGCTCCACCTCTTTGTAGATCCACCAGCTTCATCATTTCCTCTGTTTCATAAAAAAGATTATGATAAATTATTTTAAATATTATAAAAAATATTAAATGAAAGTCCAAATTTGAGATAAACATCCAAATAAGAAGATGAAAAGTCATAACTGTAGGTAAAAATTTCAAACTGTGAGATAAATATCATACTTATGAGATAGAAATTCAATACTATGAGAAATAATTATCAATAATTATGAGATGAGAAGTCGACAATTATCTCATAAATCAACACGTTTTCATTCTTTTTTTCTTTTTCTGACCAGACTTAATTATCACAAACCATCTGCTGAAATAGTCAATATATATATATATGTATATGTATATATATACATATAAGAGAAGATATGTAATATGTGCAACAATAGTTTCAGATTTGTTTTGTTTTTTATTTTTGTTTCTCTACATGAGGATTTATGTAGACATGAGGACATGTATACTCCAAGTATAGAATGCCAAGTCTAAAACTTAAACCTTTCTAAAACACATCTCAAATATAAACTGCATCTAAGGTCCCATATCACACAGTGTCCTCAGTGCGAGCTGTAGCTCTGAATTACTGCAGGTCTCTTCAGTGCTGATGTAACGTAGCAAACGGCAGTGAAAGGCAGACTTTTGAATGAATATGGAGTCAGTTAAGGCAATGCATTTTGATATAATTCCCCTCCTCACATATCAGATTTGAACATTTCTTCCTGCCACCTGCCAATAAAACACTCTGCTGCTAACAATCACGTCTACTGTATATCGTCACAGTGCAGTCCTCTGCCACATTCCCTGTTGAAAAACTACATCTGTGGGCAAAACAGATTTCTACAATCTAAATCAATCGTCCGTCCATCCATCTCTCCTTTATCCTCCTTAAAGTCTGCAGCTTTCCCATCTCGCTAGGAAACCCATTACTCTCAGCACATGGTAACCCTGCGCGTGAGATGTACAATTAAAACCTTATTTCTGCTGAAGGAAATTAGATTTAATGAACGTCGGGCTGGGTAACAACAGATGGTTTGTCTTATTGGAGGCACAAAGATAGACTGGGTGTTTGAACGCCTTCAGATCAAATGCCAGTGGTTATCAATTAGGAGTGGAGGTAAGCTCCTGACAACATGAAACAGAGCGGAGGCCTCGTCGCTGCGGCCCTCACCTCCTCTGCTGGGAAGGAGATGTTACACTCACAGTGTCGCTTGCAAAAGATGGAGCCCTTCCATATGCTGGTGTCAGAAATGCTGCACAAGCCCAGATGTTGCATAATGTCAAATGAGAAATTGTGGACTAATGAATAAAAAATGTGTTTATGATGAACCCTGCAGTCATTTCAAACATAACAGCCAGGTATGTCGGAGTGGAACATCCTTTCTTACCATTACAGAGAGCCGTCTCACTTCATATACAGCGAGGGAGTTGAAGTTTTCCCTCATTTACTTACTATCCTAAATGTATTCCTAATCATACAAAAATTAAGAAAGTAAGAATAATTTAGAAATGCAAAATTTTGAGTACTTTTGGGAGCGGCTACTTCCGTGCCGTCATTCTGCTTCAAAGAAAAAAGATAAATGATGATGCCATTAAAAGTGAACTAATTAAGGAAGGCTTCTTTTAAGAACTCATTAACTGCAACCTCATTTACATAATGATGCATATTAATTAAGTTTTAATGAATCTGAATTTCCAGCAAGCCGCATTTCTTTGGCTGTGGAACAAATTGAACAAATTATTTAAAAGAGTTCTTGAATCTACTTTTCACACCAAAGGGGAGAGAGAATGCAATCATTTGTAGAAAATCATATTTTTTTTCCTCTCCCCAGCCTGTGCCCATCTGTTAATTATTTTTAAATGTAATCATTTACCCTTTTGTTTCACTCTCTTCCAAACCGATTCGGGAGGTAAGGGACTGGCGCTAAATATTGCAGAGTGTGTAAAAGTCTGAAATGTGTGATTATGAGGTAGATGAAAGATTGTGTTCTTGCTTGTTGTCATGTGGGATGCAGAGCACTCAACACTTCAGTGGACTGTCTGCTACTCACTAATGTGTGCTGTGTGAGTGTTCACTGTACGAGCCGTCTCTCTTTGGGGTCCGTATGTTTCCTGTCACCTACACACAGTGATGGCACCATCGTAAACTCATTATCTGAAAGGCATCAGCAAAATAATGACAAAGCATGAATGGCAAAAACGAAATAATATAGAATAATGTACTATTAGGGAGAGTTTGAAGAAATGATAGCAAGCTCAGGAAGTCAGATCTGGTAACATTCAAGATTAATCAATGATGACAACCCGATCACCCATAAATGTTGGCAATATACATTTCTGCACACCACAGAAATGTTGAAACTTTACATTTATCTATGAAGTAGCTTTATGTTTCTTTTAACTTTAATAATTTCAGTGTTGTTTGCAGAAACATTGACTGCCATCATTTTATCCTTATGACTGGGCTGGGAGTCTCACTGCCAAACATATTTTGGGAATTATGAATTTTGAATGTTTTGAATTTATTTACAATGTAGGCAAGTCTGTTGATGTGTTATTGCATGAAGCAATTATCATCTCTGTTTTAGTCTAATTTAAAGGCCCTCGAGGTATTATTATTAATAATAATTATTATTACTCTACAATTGCTATTGTAGTCTAAACTGGACTTATGGGGCCAGAACACTGTGACCTCAGCTTCTTCAGCAGGTTCAGGACATGTTCCTCGAGCAAAGATGCTCTAAGGGCTTTATCTTGTTTTCTCACTGACTGATGATTTGGTTTATGACTTTATAAAGCACTAGTTGATCAGTAATCCAATTAATCACATTATTAATAAATGCTAATATTTTTTGACATTCTAATAGATAATGAATGAATGAGTCCTTTATTTATTCAGGGAAGGTCAAGCTCTCTTTTCCAATGACGCCCTGAGTACAAAATACATGAAAACACATACACAATATGATCATAAATCGCAATTACAATCAGACTGCAGAACATTGAACAATAGACACTTGAAACTATCTAAAGAAATAAGATGGTTTAGCTCAAGAGCACGCTGGAAGTCATTCCACTTCTGTGGGGCATAGACCTGAAAAGCAGTCTTCCCCAATTCGGTCCTTACATTGGGAATGTTTCAAATGAAGGACTCTTGTGAACGACTGTGCAAATTACAAGTTCTAAATGAGATAAAATTGGTGAGATAGTCAGGTAAAACATGCAGCAGGGCCTTGTAGATAAAAATCATGCAGTGCTGTTCCCTCCTTATGGATAAAGATGGCAATCCAACTTTGTCGTAAAGAACACAGTGATGAGTTCTAAACCCAGCACCTGTAATAAAATGAAGTGCAGAATTACACCCTGCATCGAGGGGCTTCAAAGTTGAGAGAGCAGCATGCATGTAGATGACATCAGCATAATCTAGAGAAGGTAAAAAAGTGGCCTGAACAAGTTGTTTTCTACATTTTAAAGTAAAACAAGCTCTGCTACGATAAAATAATGATAATTTACTCTTTAGTTTTTAGTTAGTTCATAAATATGAATTTTAAAAGACAAATGCCCAGATATTTGTAATTGGAAACCCTTTCAATAGGAGTCCCATTCAATGTAGAGATTCTACTGTTTATAAGAGAAGAAGGTGACAATCTTGTGAATAACATGCATTTTAGTCTTTTTGGGATTAAATAGTAATTTGAGGTCAGCCAGAGCTTGCTCTATAATGTGAAAGTCAGACTGTAGGATTTTAAGAGCTAGATCAGCAGAGGGGGCGACTGAATAGAAGATAGTGTCATCGGCATACAGATGAATTGTACTATTTGCAATTCCAATACTAAAATCATTAATATATAGGGTAAATAAAATAGGGCCTAGAATGGATCCTTGAGGAACCCCTTTTAGTACACTTAAAAATTTGTCTGAACCAGTTAAGGGATTTCCTATGAAAACCAATGATTTCAAGGCGCTTTAAAAGTATTCATTGGTCCACTGTGTCAAATGCCTTAAAAATAAATAGCAGCACAGACTAGTTTATTATCCAAGACCATGACAATATCGTTGACAACTTTAGTTGTTGCGCGTAGATCTGTAACCAGACTGATGAAGACTTTTCAATTGACTGTTAACAAGCTGCTCTAATATTTTAGCCAAACAAGGCAGTTTAGAGATTGGGCGATAATTATTTAAGTCATCCCCAGTACTACATTTGTGCAATGGAGAAACAAGGGCAGTTTTCCACACAGTTGGAATAATTCCAGTTAGTAAAGCTAAATTAAAAAAGAAGGGCCTTTATGAGAGACTATCGGGTCTAGAGCTAACTGAGATAGTGGGAGCATCACAAAAGGAGTCAGTACCTGATAAACCAGAATTCTCAAAGATATTGCCTGCAGCAACAAAGTGCTTGTTAAAGGCATCACACAGTTCTTGTTTGTCAGAAGAGTTACTAGTTACTTCTTTAGGTAATATTGAATTGTGACAATTAGACAGGGTTTTCTGTAGTCTAATGCAGGCAATGGGACAGTGATCACTGAAATCAAGTGGATGAACACCACTAGATTTAAACTTATGAGGCCTATTAGTTAAAATAAGGTCTAAAAGAGAACCATGCTCAGGATTATTAGTTTTAGGCCTTTTAGGAGCAGTGATTAACTGTGTTAAATTCAAATTGTTACATAGATGTTTCAAAGTATTTGACACATCTGTTAAAAAGTTTAAATTCAGATCGCTTAATAGCAGAATTTCTGACTTTTCATGGATAGATATTAATTTGAATAATTTGTCAATAGCACCAGATTTTGCAGAAGGTGGACAATAGGCCCCAATGAGAAATCGATTTTCACAATTTGCAGTGTTCCCTAAACAGACATTTAGTGCTAAATATTCAAAACATTTAGGCATTGATATAGACTTGATAACAGAGACAGAAAGACATTTTTTCACAAAAATTTAAATCCCGCCTCCTTTTGTGAAACCTTCCCTGTCAGTCCTGAAAACATTATAGCCATCAATTGCAATGTCTTCATCCTCAATAACATTAGACAACCACGTTTCAGAGAAAACAAAGATATCAGCATTTGTTTGTTGAGCCCAAACCTTAACATAATCTAATTTTGATACCAAACTACGCGCATTCATGTGAATAACCCTCAGCCCTTTTTGTTTGATGAAGTCCGCTTGACACTCCATAGCTACCGGGACAAACCTATGATCCAAACCTGGCTCTAGATTACAGTAAGCTTTCGAAGAACAGAGATTAGTTAATGGTATGAGATTGTTACTATTTACACCTTATCACAACTTTGAGGATGAGAGGAACCAACCGATGTGAGGTGACTAACAGTTAATACAGGTGTTAAAACTGAGTCAGGGGTTGCAGACTTATGACATATATTAGTGTTACTTTGTAAAATCTGTGTATTATAATTATAAGTATAAGTATATTGTTTTGTATTGCAACTGGACGCTGGTACAAGAAAACATTTCACTGCGCATTGTACTGTGTATAATTGTGTATGTGACGAATAAAGATTATCTTATCTTATCTTATCTTATAAGTTCGATGAGAAACCAAGACTGGAATATTGTAGATAGATGAAGCAGCACCAACAGAAATAGGGCTGACGGAGGATTTAACATGGGTGAGAGAGTCAATGGAGGAGACAGATCCAGCACCAGCTTGACCCGCACTGTCAGGGACAGGGTTATGGGATGCCAGCTTAGGACACTGGGCAGGGTCTAGCTGGGGAAAGTGTCATTTTAGACTGAATGCGGTGAAGTTGATGAGATTGTGAATCAACCTGTTGGTGCCCATCCTATTTAAATGTAACCCATCACTTTTAAACAGGTCCTGTTCAGTCCAGCGATAGTCAAAGTTGCTTATGAAGTTTAGTCCAGTGGCAGTTGTGAAGTTCTGCATCCATGTATGCAGGCTAAAAAGGCGACTAAAATGCTCTGAGCAGGAATTGGGCCAGACAAAACACAACATTGTCCAAGGCTCTCAACTGTATTGACCAAAGACTCAAGTTCACAGTAGAGTTTTGAGGATTGTCTAGACATGACATCATTAATTCTTGTATGCAGAAATACATAGTGAACGGAGGGGTGGAGCTCAAGGAGGACAGGCGTCAACTCTGTAAAATCTGCTGTTTTACCACCGGAAAGACAGTAAGTAATGGCGCCTGGGAGTTCAACATTTCTAATGATAGAGTCACCAATTATAAGAATTTCAGGAGGTCTATCAACACAGCCTTTGTTATGGACTGTTATTTTGGATGAGAGGGAAGACAGGATAATGGCAGATGTACCAGCGTTCGCTACCTTCGAAGTCACCTGTGCTGATGACGTCATCTCCGGCCTCTGGAGTGACCGGTCCATCTGGCTGGAGAGACGATTACAGCTGGTCCAGCTGCGCAGTTAGATGAGTACGTTCAGAGCTGGAGGGCCGAGGAGGAGAAGAGCGTCAACAGACTCGTCAGTGGGGTGCAGCGCTTCCTGTTGAAGGAGTGGACCGGGACTTGATGCCCCGGGGGGAGCTGTGAGCATGTGTCCGCAAGCTCAGTTTGCC
The DNA here is from genome assembly GCA_900302685.1 of Spondyliosoma cantharus. Lineage (NCBI taxonomy): Eukaryota > Metazoa > Chordata > Actinopteri > Spariformes > Sparidae > Spondyliosoma > Spondyliosoma cantharus. The sequence goes on along the minus strand of OMLP01015579.1, from coordinate 10,523 downwards.
TTTCAAGAGGGGCGAACAAGTTGTACCTCAGCCGGTGGACATTCAGAGCTGCAGGGAGCACTCTGCTGCAGCGCATCAACCCGGGAAAGGAGAAGGGCCTGCAGCTGGAGGACATCATCCAGGAGGCTCTCGATTGGATCGGATCTCAGGATGGACAGCTCAGACTCCGCTCGGGTAAGTGGAGGCATGCTGCACAGGCCCAAAGTTGGGCCGGTGAGGTCAGGTTTTCCCACACTGTCAGACACGGAAGATCGGCGAAAAACAGGACTCGAACCTCTTGTTAAGGTACCAGACTCCAACTGGAATCTAATCTGTGAAAAATCTAAGCAGTAAGTTAGTTTAAAGGGTTCTGTGTAGCTTGTATTTTATGCTAGAAGTTGATTGTTAATTTATATTAGTGGACTCTATTTTAAAACTAATATAAGCTACTTGAGTAAAAGTACCACTTTTAGGAAGATGGGGAGAAAACAGCCTTGATGACAGGCAGAGTCTTGTACCAGTGAAGGTGTATTTGGATGATGTACTGATTTTCAGTAGCATATTTGAGGGCAACTTCATCCAGTTGGAGGAGGTCTTGACCAGAATACAGTCAGCAGACCTGGAGCTCAATCCTGACAAATGCCACCTTGCCAGGGATCATGTAGAAGTGTCCAGTAGTGTTCCTGGGCATGTAATTTAGGCAGGGCCTCCAGGCTGACCAACAGTTTATGGACAAAGTAGAAGTTGGCCAACTATCTGCAGCCCCTCTGATGTCTGGGCCTCTGTGGGCCTTTGCTCATATTTGTAAAAAAGAAATTCCTAATGAAGCACCACTGACAAATTTTACTTTTGATTGGACTGCTGAGTGTCAGGTGTCATTCAGCTATCTTAAACAGGTTGTCACATCCTCTCCAGTGGTGACGTTAACCAACTTAGTCCTCTTGTTTAAGATCACAGCCAGCAGCATGGTGGGCCTGCTGCAGCACATTTTTTCGTGAACGTTTTTTTGAATGTGCATGGGACAGGGCTAGAAACCCTGCTACTTTCCCTTCATGCTGAGAGACATTAGACGATGGTGTGATGAGGTCCCGAGTTTCCAAAGGGCTCCCATGGGGGGGTCCCTGGTTGGTCGTCCACTGAAGCAGGCTACTACAGATATTCTGGATATCCAGGCTGCTTACACAGTGGCTAACTGCCTGTTGGAGGATTATGTGCTAGTGCATGGTCCTGGAGCTTCTACTCAGAGACCAGGGCCGTCGGTTTGAGGCAGAAGTGGTCTAGGACCTCTGCCAATTGTTGGAGATTAAGAATACGTGCACCACTACAACCCTGAGTGGAATGGGATGGTGGAGCAACACAACATCACTTGCTTCTGCAAATGACACCTCTAGATATGCCAGCGTGCTTTACATGCTTTTACTTTATGCATAGGCTGCCAGGCTCATCTCTGAGGACAAAAGCTGTATCACGACAAGGTTTGCCACCAAGGCTATGAGTTGGGCCGTGAGTGTGGCTGAGCAACCCCACAAGGCTAGCTCCACACTGGAAGGGTAACTACTGGGTCATACAGGTGGTGGCTTCTGGGGTTGTGGCTGACGATGTACCACACTGTCAACCCTCTGGACTCGCTGGAAAAGACTCAGGTGGTTCATCATGATAGGGTGAAATAGTACACTCTGCCTCTGCCCCCAGAGACTGGTTCTGACACTCCTCCTTCCATTCCAGTATCACCCCAGTCTGCCCTGGCTGCAATGGACTGGAGGTTTGGACACTGAACTGAGTGGGGGTTTATCAGGCTCTAGACCGGTGCAATGGGGCACGGATGGTATAAGACAAATGTACTTATATATATGTTTGGGTGTATAAGTATGAATGAGACATATCTTTAACAAGACTGACGGTTTTGGATACTAAGCAGTAAACTGTATCTCTCTTGCTGTTGTGTCTTAACAGCTCCTGGTATTTGTAATGTTTATGTGGTGCTTTTTCAGGCAGAAAAGACGAACAGAAAAGAAAAAAAACCCTCTACAAGCCCAGCCATGTTTTCCAGGGAGGCACACACACACACACACACACACACAGGCACCTGTTTGGCAGGTTAGTTTGGGAATAAGTTAGAGCTCTGGAGATGAGAGGAGGGCTTGGGGTCCTTCACGGATAGACGCAGGCCAGTGCCACAGGAGGACACTTGAACCAATAGCAGCGTAACACAAACAGCGCACTTATTGCATTTGCTATCCCAGAGGATGATTGGTGGGGAAGTCTCTGAGGGCTTAGAACCCACCCACTCGCCTCCTCCTCTTCTTCACCGTGGTGAGCCGGAAGCCTCAATAGAAAAAAAAGCAATTGTCGATGGCGTTGGCCGGGTACTTTTGACAGCAAGTGCCTACCTCGGGGGAGGTCAGAAGTCAGCGATTCATACGAGACAAGCTGGCGATGCAGTGTAACCGAAAATGGAAAGCAGATGTTCGTTAATTAGGGGAAATGTGACTGACAAGACTTGAGCGTCGAGGTACATGAGCTCGCCCGCCATCCAGCAGCTGTTGTTACCCGACTTCATTGTCAGTCTCGTACACAAGTCACAGCTTCCCCGCCGAGCCCGGCCCAGACGCCCGGCACCCACAATTATCAAAATAGAATTAAGCTTGATTGAATTGAGCAGATTTTCTCCTGAATATTTTGGGTGTTTTTGTCTGTGTGCTTTTGTGTGAATGAGCAGTGATACTCACACCACCTTCACCATCTTTTCTGGGCTTCCTCCTCCCTCTTTCCTGCTCCTCTTTTCCTTCCATCTTCCCGTCTCAGCTGAGAGAAAGTGCAGCTAAAGACAGACCTACAATGATTTGTAAAAAAAAGAAAAGATTTCTCATTTGGGAAAATTGCACATTTCCTTGGATCACATTCCTGACTGATATAAAGAAGTGTAGATTTTCACTCCCTGCAAAATTGCTCACATGCAATTGTTGGTGAACAGGGAGGCTCATCTGCAGTATATTCTAGCCACCGTGTTTGTACAAGTCCTTCTAAAAAGAATATCACAAAATCTAAAATCATTGTGTAGACACAGTCACAGTTTTCCTTCTATTAAACCAGAAAATGTACATAGGACCTTGTTCACACACGCACACATGCACACACACACACACACACACACACACACACACACACACACACACACACCTCTGGTCAACAACATAATCCTGTGAAATTGATGAATGGCTACACATTAGGCCCATTCAAACAGCAGATGTTAATTCACTTCACATGAGCATTATCAGATCATTTGTGTCAGGCAACAGAATATGAATGACAGAGATTATCTCAGATTTGGGGCCTCTGCTGGCAGACCCCACCATCCTCCAGGCCTCTAGGTAACACTCCTGATTATTGTCAGTGTGTATGTGTCAAAAAGTTGCCATTTTGCCTGCACGTGTGAAGGATGATGTTTCTGCAGAAGGACATGGAAAACCCTTTGGACCTGGAGAAATGGTGCCTGATGGGAAACAGAGCTGAGGCCCGTGTACTGTTATTATGCAGAGCGAGCTCGCAGGTGACGCAACTCCCCCTCTGGTGGCCGTGTTGGTGGCCCTTAGCTCCTGGGCGACAGTGACTGCGAACAGCTGTTGCATCTCCAAACATACAGCTTGGTGGTTTCAACAGAGCTGAATAGACTTTGTACATTCCTGCACTGTTTTAACTCTAAACTGATCATTTCAGTTACTTTGTGTTTGTCAGCTGACTACAGTTGCAGGTATGCTAACCAACATTTTATAAACAATTTTCATTCAAAATACAATACATACAGCAGTAGCTGCCACATGGATGTATGGAGGAGACAGGTAATGTGATTAATACAGTCGGGTCATGTAGAGAGTATTCTCAAGAATAAATGGTGTGCCGGTAATAACATACTTAATCATTAATCTATTATGCAGTACACAGTACTGACTGAGTACATCAGTGTACGATTTTGAACACATTTGTCCTAATGATGAAATAAGAACAAGAACAGAACTAGAAAGTGATTATGACTTTTTAAACTGGTCCTTCAACCATGTCAGCCACAGCAGGGGCTGATAGAACAGGGAATGTTCTTTGCTCTGTACAGTCAGACTGCTGTCAGTTCACTGCTGTATTTACATGTCTGGGTGAATCTAACATAGGCCTCATTCGGTGCAAACAGGCGTTGCTGCAGTTAGCGCATGTTTGTGAAGGACGATACGTGTGGGAGAGTGTCATCGTTTGGATCAGGAACCCTTCCCAGTTTTCAGCTCCTGGCTTGGAAGCAACAACTCTTCCAGAGAGGCTGTCTCCATCCACAGCCAGCTTTCAGGATTTCCCTCCCTTGCTGATTTGGTCTCCTGCAGTCTGACTGATGTTTGGACAGAATGAAGCCCTGGTCTTGATATTTCGAAGAAACAACTTATTTATCAATAAACCAGGATCGATACATTGTGTCCTAAAGTGACTGTACATGTATTTTAGCAGCTCCAAAAAGTGGATGCAGTGAAAGAAACTCTTTCAACATTACTGAACTGCCGTAGATGATCACATCACACCTTATTCGACTCTCAGGTATCTCTGTTTCTGGCCTGGTCATTAAACAGCACTGTCTGTAGACATGATGATTTGACAGACAGCCAGTTCCATGATAGCATCTGCGTTTTCTAAATGGTTTGTATTTTTAGAGACTATATAAGTGACATGATCCAGATAGAGATGTGACTCTGTTAGTGCAAAGCCTCTGTAGACTGAGGAAATCTATGTTTCAGTAGATAAGAGATCGGATGCCGTTGGCTGGCTTCATGGATAAATGTGAGAATGGCATGACAGGAGAAAAACAAAAACTGTTGGCAACATGTTAAATCCTCATAACAAATGAAATGTATAGGCAAGAGTCATATACAACATATGACATGAATACACTGTGCTTAAACTTCTGGGCCAATCCCTACTCTAACATATTTGATTCATCACAATATTCTTACATTATTCATCAAACTGAATCTGAGCATATGTCATTTCCACAATCAATCTGTTACATCATCACTCCCACTTTTGTTCGGGTCAAAGCCGATCTTGTTTACTCCACACGCAGCAGACTTTCCTAGGACGCAGTCTTGCAGCCTACTGCTCAGTCAAATCATGTCTTCAGAGCTGTAGTGAATTAAAGCCTGGAAGGAGTTATTTTTATTCTCTTTACCAAACCAAAGTGAAGGAAGAACAGCCCTCTCCCGACTCAGCGTCCCCGGAGGGCTACAACCCAGGCAGCAAAACAAAGAGGAATATTTCAAAAACGCTGCGTTGAAAATAACTCAGAAATTTGAAAGCACGTCGGACTCCAAAGGTAAAGTGTTGCACTAGCAGCCGCCGAGGTGCTGTAATTAGGTCAGGTGAGACGCGGGGAAAAAGTTTAACTTTGTGGACCTCTTTATTTTTTTAGTCCCTTTCTCCCCTGTGCTTCTCCTGAACCATCTGCACATACGTATAGAGTCTCAGTCTTTACTTGGCTCTGATGATACAGGCAGTCTACCTGCTACATGCATGCTACTACACACACTGCTCTATAAAAGAATGCTCTCCTTGACCTCCTTAACCTTATTATAATCAGAAAGCCTCGACAAGCTGAACAACTTCAAGATTTATAGAAGAACTAGTTTGCTCCATGAGGTTGTCCACACTCCTCCAGTAGCCTTGTCTCCACCCGTCATTTAGTCTGCTGCTTTGCTGCTGAGCCAGCTAGTGTACAGTTCTTCACTCTAAACAGCTGCCTATTACACTTAACTAAAGGAAGCTGAACATGTCTGTACAGCTTCACCAACCCCTTGCTTCCACTGGGCATGTCCCTGTTACCTTGTATGTGATGCTGTTTTGTTCCATCCTTCACACAACTTCAAATCGTCAGCATCATGCCTGTCTGATGTTGTTGACTTGCTCAGGTTGTGTTTATTTCATTATTTTTCCTTCATTTCTGTGTTTTACTGTGGTTGGCATTCACTGACTGTCAATTTATTCAGTTGTTGAGAATGTGTTGCAAAATAACAGGGGGATAATTTGCCCTTTAAGCTACTGGAAGAATTTCTCCTGGTGATTATTTAAGACTTAACTGGGCAATATTTGATGATTGGTTTTAATTTCAGAATTACAGAAGTTACTGCAAGATTCTATATCAGTGATGAAGGTTATCATTGATTATTGAATGTGGGGATAATCACTTTGCATCTGCTGTTAGGAAAACTAATTATTAAATGTTATGTACTACAAATTACTATACATCAAGACAAGATGTACAATACACTAATAACATACACTGTGATAGATTTCATGTTCATGTTCATGTTCAAGTCACTTTACTGATGATGCCAACATGAAATGTTCGCTTTTTAAAAATTGTAACCGTGATCTTTCCCTAACCTTAAAATGTTTTGACTGCTAATCTTAGCCATGCTTTCACCATTTCAACCAAACCCTGACGATGCCTCTTCAGATATGTACATGTTGAACAGCCATAAGGAATTTCTTGAATAAACTAATGTGGAGCAGCAGGAGTGTGCTGAGTGTGTCACTGAGTCAGACCAGCTGATTGCATTTTTCATGATTATCCTTTATTATTGTTTCTCCTCCAACCTCCTACCAAATAATGAATACAATAAAATGAAACCTCACCTGTCATCTTCACTCACCATACTGTAAAGTGAACACTGTTCCAGTTAAAATAGATATATATACTTTATTGATCCCAAGCTGAAATTACAGTGTAGCAGCAGCAGCATTACACACAGAGACAATAACAACACGATGAAATAAAAGGAACAAACTAGACATATTAAAATAGCAATAAAAAATGAAATATGCAAAAATGTTAAAAAAAAACTAAAACTAAAATGAAACATTGGTCACTGATCAACAATGTCTGCTGGCTCCACTGATCGGAGCAAAGTGTCAGAAGGTGCTGGCTATCCTTACAGCCGCCCACTGGGGCTAAGTGCAACATCAGACATGTGCTTTACCTCATTATCCCTAATGAGATAGGATCAGACCACAGAGCAGCTGGATGGACCTCACATGAGCCTCCATCCATGCCTCGGCCGTCTCTTTAGCCCCCGCAGTGATGTGTGATTTGTCAGGACACTACTGGTCATTTAAGAATTAGTGTCCTCAGTGTGTTCATAAGGGAGGGGTTGTCCAGCCTGCACAGGCAGGCAGCTGGACACGATGAAGATGATTGTCATAACATTGTGAGGAAATGCATTTCTTCATCTCAGACACTGTATGTGTCTGTGTCTCGGCCTTGCCCCAGGCACCCCCTCGCCCCCTTCCGAGACAAGACTGGCTGTAATGGGACTAATTGGGCTGGACACCACAGAGGGACAGCAGCATATCTTTTATGACAGGACCCCCATTACCCATTTAACATCTGCAAAATATGCTTGGAAAACACTATTGCTTAATTAGCAACAACGTCTGACCGATCGGGAGAGTAATGGTTTAGTGTGTGTTTGCATGTGTGTGTGTGGTTGGCGATGTTATCCCTCCTGACTATCTCAAAGCAGGACAGAGGCTGACCTTAATTGCAATAATTTAGTTAGAAGCCATACTGTATGACTTGGCTGCCGGACCGCAGCCAGCAGTCACCCGCATCGTCTGTCCGACAATCAAAGACTGCTCTCATTACGCCGGCTGGGGCCAGGACAAGCTAATGAACATGGCCAGATAAACACTTCATTAAGAAATCAAAAAAGACGAACAGTCAGAGCATCCATGCAGTGTCCAGATGATCGGGCCTCATGGCAGGAACATGCAGGCTGGATTGGTCCACAGCCTGAAACAGCGAGATTATGAACTTTAAAGCTCCTCCTCTTCAGTCCCACCTATTTTTTTTAAAATACATTTTTCACCAGTTTGGCATACCTTCATGCATAATCTATAATGTATGAGTCTGCAACTGAAAGGTAACATCCTCTTTTTTCTGATATTTTTTTTAACTCTAAAATAGTTCATTTTTGAAGAATGGAATAGCTTTATGCTAGTACAATAGCTATATCAAAGGCAACTGACGACTTAAAGACATTTCACCTTTTATCCCTCCTGTGGAGGGCAACTGCTCTGGTCCAGACTCTGCTGTCCACTTACATCTGAAGGAGAACAATCATTCCTTTGATGGACAGATGGTTTGAAAGAGGAGTAAAATAATCCATCTATGTCAAACTGGAACGACCGTCTTTGATCAGAGAAGGTGGACTAAGACATTACTTATCACCACCTACAATCCAGTACTGAGTTCTCTCCCCAGACAGCTTAACAACCACTCACACCTGGGCTCACCTCACCTCAGCAACCCACATGAAGGCCGGTTGGGTCAATGATCCACTCGTATCATTAACGACTCTATAAGGACACTCCCACACAGAATTTGAAAGCCTGCAGCTCCCCTCCAGTTAATTAGAACTGAAGAAGCATCTTGGATTAGAGGTGAAACATCTTCAAGAAATTGAAACATGTCCAGTTGCCTATGATTCAGCACTTAGAGTTACCATGACCTGGATGACTGAGAACCTTCATCACGTATCACCAAATACACTTCTACACCTGGCCTGTGGGCAGAAGCTGGCACGCTGTTCTAGCAAAAACAATAATAATAATTAAAAAAATGTATAAATCATATGTGCTCATCTTATTTGATTTGTTGTGAAGTGAAGGCTTTTTAAAAATGTACAATACCAAATCATTATTTTTCATAATCTGTCTACACTTTGCACAAGAAGTCAGTTAAATACAAGAGCTCAGGATCCTCGTACCATTTTGCATATTAATTTAAACAATAGGTGTTTGTGTTTAGCCTGTGACCCGCCATTAAGTGTTACTTTTGGCCCTCCATGTAAATGTTTGGCCACCTCTGTTCTAAGACAACACAACTCTTAGTTTCAGGTGATTATACATCAATTCAAATATGATTATGACTATTTATTGACTAATTTATGCCAATAGATCACACTAAATCATATACAATGTGTCTTTAATGCTTCACACAAATATTCAAATTCAAATCACTTTGTGGATTCTGATCACCTGGGCTCATAAGATTGTGTTGCAGTGGGAAACACAGGTCGACTGTGAAAGCAGCTAATAACTCATATTTACATTTAATGTTAGGTGTTCTCTAGTGGCTGGAGTAATTATTACGACAAAGGTCCAGTAAATCATTGCCAATAAGCCTGTGAGGGTCAGTGATGCTACTGGCCAGAAAAAGACATTTTGAGGACATCGTCAATTTCCTACAGTAACGTGCTGAAGGTACCAAACAACAAAAAACACTTTTATTTTTTTTCAAAGCAGCTTCTTCCTGCTTGCATGCTGCCATTTTGATTTGGTTTGTAGGGGTCTTCCTGCTGACGCGATCCACTGCACACTTGTCAAACGCCTAGTATATACAGAAGTGCTACGTCTGTGTATGTGTCCTTTTTGGAGTATAATCCAGGGAGAAGAATATCTAAAAATGTTGCAAAGATGATTCCTCCCAATTCACTGTTGTGTTCTGAAGAAAAAAAAGAAACAGTGGACAGTTCTGAATTGAGAGTATCTGTAAGAGCAGCTCCACAAACACTTTTTATAGAGTCAGTAAAAGTGATGGTGGGCTCCTGTTTGGAACACAGTAATAAAACTTAATAATGAGCTGAATTCAAAGACACGTTTTTCATTGTGCCTCTCTCCAAAATGCAACGCCACGCTAACTGCAGCCAATCAGGCAAACAAACAAACAAGCCCCGCACACAGACCAATAACAAGTCATCTATCCTCAATTTTCACTGTCCCTCTTTCATGAGAATGTCTTTTTTCTCCTCTTTTCTTTTCCTCTGGGCAATCTTCTACTCCTCATATACATCTGTATAAATTGATTTCCTCTTTACAAGGGACGGTAATGACTGTGGCAACAGAAATACCTGTAAGTGAGGGATAATTACACTGCACGACAACACCCGCTGGGTCCCTTTCTCCAATCCCCCAACAACATGAATTTTAAGCTTCAATAGCAGTCAACACTGTTACACCAATGAGGCAGAGATTTGATTAAATTATAGTTCCTTTTGCTCCTGCTTCATCTATTAAGACAAGAATCTTCTTCAGGACATTTTTATACATATATAAAGAGGGCCGCTACAATTTAACATCTCTACCCTGCTGTTAGACATGAAAGGGACGCAGTGGGTCCACTGCTGCTAGCTACCTGTGCTACGCTGTCGCTGACACCTGAGCAGTGCTCCCTCCCTCTCTCTCTCTCCCTCTCTGTCTCTCTCTCTCTCTGTCTCTCTCTCTCTCTGTCTCTCTCTCCCTCCCTCTGCCTCTCTCTCGCTCTCTCTCTCTCTCTCTCTCTCTCTCTCTCTCTCTCTCTCTCTCTCTCTCTCTCTCTCTCTCTCTCTCTCTCTCTCTCTCTCTCTCTCTCTCTCTCTGTCTCTCTCTCTCTCTCTCTCTCCCTCTCTCTCTCTGTCTCTCTCTCCCTCTCTCTCTCTCTCTCGTATGTGCACGTTCCTGCAGAGAGTTCATGG
>OMLP01015578.1:42050-63669 GCA_900302685.1 Spondyliosoma cantharus | reverse complement strand
TTTTGGTCCGCGAATATGACGCCTCGAAGGGTACGCTTCCGCCTCCGTTGCTATCTAAATCCGAGACGTCGATGTGCCGGCAATTGCGTGAGATGTGCAGAGGTGTCGACGACGTGCACTGTTGTGCGACCCACCGCCGGGGAGTTTTAAAACCAGGAAACAGCTGATCTCAGCAGTCAGTCCATCACTTCATCCACGGACGACAACATGAGCAACTGGAAAGCCGCTGAGATCCAGGAGATGCTAGAGTCTCCTGGATCTCTGTAGCTGTTTGGTTGTGTCCGCTTGTTGTGTAGCAAGTTACGAATGGTCACTACTTTCAAATTAAAAGCCCCCCGCTAAGAACTCAGTTCTAAACTCCAATGGGGTGCAATGTAAAGCTCTTATTTTGAAGACAAACTCGTTGTCACTGTTCACTGCCCAACTTCATGCTCATGTCACATGTTTACGTCTACCCCAGAGGAGGCCAAGTGGCGGCTTTTGGAACAGGAAGAATATTACAGCTCCCTTTTAGAAAGACAAGGTGGCAGATTGCCTTTCAGCAAATGTGCTATTTGAGTTTTCTATCTAAAAGGGACTTCTGATAGGAGCTTTTACCCTCTAATATAATATTGTGATTTGTTCATTTGTTTGATTATATTATATACACACATATATATTTATTTCTATTTCTACAGTTTTCTTTTTATATTAATTTACTTATATGTATATCTGTTTTACTGTATATGTGTGTAACAGTGCTGTGTGTGTGACATGGAACTTCAATTTCCCTGAGGGAACCTCCCAAAAGGATCAATAAAGTCGTCTAAGTCTAAGTTTGTTGATTTTATTTTGTATTATCAATCTGAATCTGCAAAGTGACAAAATGTATAAAAATATTTGTAATGGATTAAAAAGCTGCAGTGAGTAAAAGTGTAAACTAGAAGAAGTATTACCCAACTTTTAACTGAAGTACAGTCCTTCAGTACTTAGTTACTTAGCTAAAAGGATAAAAAACTGATAAAAATAGTAAAATAAAGAATATATAAAAGTGCAGCAATATTTATAGTAGTAATACAGAAGTAGCAGCAGTTGCAGCCTGTGGCCGCTAGGGGCAGCCGCGCCTCCTCTGCCCCTTGAGACGGGTGACGCCCAGACTTGTACGCAAGGAAAGAAGGAGTAGCCTCTCTCCAAGATGGCGGCGACCATAGACAACAGCAATGCCGTACAGGCGACAAAGAAAAAGCACCTCGGGATCCCCGAAGCCGTGTTTGTGGTGCGTTAACTGTAACTTTTCTCACCTCGTCGCGTCCCTGCCGCGGGGTTACACCGGCGAAAACACACCTTTGTGGCCGTAGCACGAGCGTGGGCGCGTCATGCTGGCTAAGGGCTAGTTAGCTAGGTTAGCTTCGAGGGCTAGCTCAGTTAATCCTGGCTGTGTGTGCGGGGTGGGTGGCTGCTCGCGTCCATGTATGGACATTACAGTGTGTGCGTGCTAGCTGTCTTGTATACAGTGCACCTCGTTTCCTCTTTAGACGAGTACCAATTTTAGTTAGCTACACGTTAGCCAGTGAAGCTAGCCGTTAGCTGCTTTGCTAGTGAATCGCTTGCTGTCATTTAAATGAGCGTTAGCTGCCTCTCCTCCTCTTCTCCTCCTAACTGTTGTCTGTGAATAACTACAGTCCAGTGATGTCTACAGACTGTCGGCTCTATTAAGTCCAGGTTGGGTCATGTGCTCGTTGACAGATTAATGCATTCTAGGGATTATATAATTAACACAATAATGTGCAATTAACTGAACACAGGTGCTGCTGTAAGGGCCCAAGTGAGGGTTTCATTGGTGTGAGATGTTCACGGTACCATGAGCATTTCTGGAAATACCACGATTCTGCAGTATCACTGTATACAGTGTCACAGACAATATTATATTTATTAACAGAACAGACGCTTAACACAATGAAAACAGAAGTGTTTCTCCATTTAACAAGTGTTTTCGATATTTTTCTGCAATCTTATGGTCCTGGCAGACACGAAACTGGACATATTATTCTCTTTAAAAGCAAAATGTGGCTTCAGTCGATCAACTTTATTTGAATTCATTATTGACAGATAACTGATGATGTACATTTCCCAAAGTTGGGCCGATAAATATCACTCATCCTTAATCTCGAAATCTGCCAAATGGAAAAACATGCGAGTTAAACTTCATCTGATGTCCTCAGTAGAGGAATGATTTGTCGATCACAAAAGCCAATTAATTTGCTAGTTTATTAGTCATTTGCGAAGTGTCGCGTCAGCTCTTGCTCGGCGTCATCGATTATTCATTCTGCTGACGTGTCCTCTAAGTTTAAGTTGAGAAGTTTTCGAAGACTTCTGTTGTAATAAACTGTAAATGTCTTTCGGTTTTAGAGACCAAATGATTAATTCCATAGATCAGCAGATGATTTGATACTAAACATAGTCGTGTCTTGCAACCTTAATCCAAACATCAAGTAAGAAAATCTAAAGACCCAAACCACAAGAGATGAGTTGAGATCTACTCATGTAGGTTTTAACTCTAGTAGGAGTAAGGAGGAGTACAGTCTACATTATTGTTTTTCATAATTTGTACAATAAGATGACTCAGATTGCAGTACATTCATTTCAAAGTGATGTTTGACTTCATTGAATAAGTGCTGCAGTAACATAACTTGTCCACCAGACCGCGCTGATGATTGTGCTTTTCCTGCTTTTGGACATTTGTAAGAATTAAAAAAAACAAATTCAAGGTATCCAAATCAGTTTTTTTTTATGTTGAATGTTCTTATAAAACAATTATCAGTTGATATATTATTGACTCTTCGTGAGTTGATCCAGATATTGGTCGGCATCGCTCAGGTTTTAAAGATAAAATGTATCATTTCAATGGAAATGGGTCTAAAATGACGACAGCTTTGTTATATATTCTGTTGATTTGCGTATTTACATTATTCCAAATGTTTCCGACGATGTTTAAACTGGGAAGGAATCTGTCATTTTACTCAAGATGACGGTTTGTTCCATCTGGTCCCCTGTTGCGTAACTTCTGGGGGAATATCGGCTGAAACTTAACATAACCTGAATAAACCTTTTTAAATGTTTCCTTCAAGATTTCTGCCTGAGGCTGTATGACAGTGACGAATGTCTTCTTGAAATGAATGTCTCGGCTCGTCTCTGCTGGGTTTTACAGGCGGATGTCGACTCTTTTATGAAGCAGCCGGGTAACGAGACGGCAGACTCGGCGCTGAGGAAGCTGGACGAACAGTACCAGAAGTACAAGTACATGGAGCTCAACCTGTCTCAAAAGAAACTCAGGTAACCCCAACAGAAGGAGGAAGTGTGTCTCTGTGACAGTAGACGGCTTAATGAAACTGTGGTCGAGGACAGACGAGTACTTTTTTTTTTTTTTTTACCAGTGAAAGTGGAATTGCTTTCATGCAGTAAAATACAGATAAGTAAAAGTTTTCAGGCTTAAGTAAATTGGCTGTTTTTACAAGGAAGTCTGGCGAGTCTCTTTTTCCCCCAACGCAGTGTGAGTGAGCGGCCTTGCATCGGGCTGTGAAACATTGTAAAGACTTGACGAATGACTTCCTCCCTCGACTCTCTCGATGTGCAGGTTGAAAAGCCAGATCCCACAAATCACACAGACGCTAGAAATCCTACGACACATGCAGAAGAAAAAGGTGAGCGCCGTCATTGTGAACTAACGTTTAAATGTGACCGAAAACAAAGTTTTCCCACTGAACCTGACTGCTGATCGTACCAAACCTGCGAGAAATCAATATATTGTGCTGGTTCGTTTCCACTTTTTGATGTGTGGTTGGTCGAAGCTCGTACCATCTGTCAGAATTTACATTTTCAAAGTTAGGAACATGAATTTGTGTGTAAAGTCCTTGAAATATATTGGATATTACTAGCACTCTAGACCTGTATGGGTTCTTTAAAAGTGCTTGAACTTCCTTCTTAAAGAGCTGGTTGAGACCTGTGGCTGTCTTTAATAAGTAGAAAATGCTGATCAGGCTTAGTTGGAGGAAAGTAGGTCAGTGGGATTGAAAAATGAATAACTGAGGCTTTTTGACCAGATTGCTGCGATGTTTCTGTTTTCCCAGGAGACCACAGAGCCCCTGGATACACACTTCATGTTGGCTGACAATGTTTACTGCAAGGCTTCAGTGCCGCCCACCGATAAAGTCTGTCTATGGTTAGGGGTAAGTAGAGCTCAGATTAGAGACACTATTCGTTCATCGCAGAAAGTCTTGAGCATTTGTTACATCCACTGGTTGTCAAGCTGAAGACATGACGGATGAATAAATCTTTTTCCCCCTGAAAGGCGAACGTCATGTTAGAGTACGACATCGATGAAGCCCAGGCTCTCCTAGAGAAGAACCTCTCCACGGCATCTCGTAACCTAGAGACACTCGAGGACGATCTGGATTTCCTGCGAGACCAGTTCACCACCACCGAAGTCAGTATCCTTCCACTGTGTGGTCCACCCGGGCCGGGCCTACAGCTGATTCGAACTGATGGACAGTTCGGCCGATCTGTTGTTGCACTTTTGTTCCTGAGTCAGAATATAAGTGGTCTTAATGCTTTTATTGTACATTTGTTCTGTAAAATGTGCGTTTATCTCTGACAAGAACCATGAGTAGATAGAGTCGCGACAATGAAAGTTCAAGATGGCCATCGTCACGTGATTCACGGAGACTTCAGATAGTTCCAGGAAAGGAAGGAGACACAAGTACGATGTCTGGCAATTTGTGATTATTACATGATTTAATGATTGGTTGACTTCAAGTGCTCGGCTGCTCGTATTTACAGCGAACTTGTGACTCAACTCAGAGACCCTGGTTACGCCCAGAGACGCGGCTCAACCACGCGTATGTGTAGTGTCATCTTTTCTAAAACGGGATCGTTCAAGAGCAGGTATTGAAGTCATGCTAACAGCTTTTAAGGGTTGGTTACACGGTGAACTGTCGCTCTGCTGCTGTTGTTCCTTAACTCTTCCCTCCCTTCAGACATGGCACGAGTCTACAACTGGGACGTGAAGAGAAGGAGCAGAGAAAACCTCCTCAAGTCAGCAGACAAGTCTTAATATCGACAGCACGGCGTCCACACTCCTCCCCCCCTGCTAACTATCTCCTCCTCAGTCAATAAAAAAACGACCCCCAAACTCACGTGTATGTTCCCCACAGAGCTCGACAGAAGAGGGCCCGTTTGAAATATCTCTCGAAGCTGCAGCGTGCTTAACGAACGCGTGCTTGATTCTGTTTTATTTTGAACGTGCCCTCTTTTTCTCTCTGTCTTTCGAGTCGAGCTCAAACTTCCACCACTTGTGTTTTCTGTTGATTTGTTACTTTTTAAGGTATTTTTTCAAGTAAAAACTAACAAAAAAAACAAAGGCAACGAGGCAGTTTTTGTATTCTTTTTCGATGATTTCAGTATGTTCCTGTTTGTGAGGGTTCTCTCGCATCGTCTTTGCTTTCCTGCGTTTTTCTCGCACTTCTGTTTCCCCTCCCCTCCTCGACCGCCAACAACTTTTCACACTTTATACTTGAGTTGTTAATTCTTGAAGCTCACCCAGTTGCCATTATACTAATCAGGCCTGAACGATCACAACAGAAGACGACCTTCCCTTCGACTTTCCACCCTCGTCCTTTCCTCTCCGGTTCCTCCACTTTCTCCACTTTCTCCTCCACCTTCTAGCCGCTGTTCTGTCTGTATTTATTTGTCTCTCACTGTATTCATTAAACGATGAATGAAGTAAAAGAAGAACATTTGGGCAAAGAGACGAGACGCTGACCTGCTGCTCTTTGTGTGTTTATTCTTCTGCTTCTGGTGACAGACGGGGTTGAAACATGTCAAAGCTGTCGTGTGTGTCAGTGCTTCCACCTTGTGGTCACATGTGGAACTACAGCTCAGCAGACAGGACATTACAGACGTGCTATCCAATTTGCAGAACCCATTTTCTCAGAGTTTATCTGGGACTTTTAGGCGGTGTTGGAATGTAGCTACAGTGCATTTATGCTAAGCTAACTGACGGTGCTTAATGTTTCAGTTTAACCCTCTCATAAGCATCAGCATCACATTTGAGTCACAGAGAAGATGAGAGGATCAATACTCAGCCATGTTTGAAAAACTCAAAATGTCTTCAGAGTGACACTCTGGGTGTGATAATTAGTTCCCAAAGTTTTCCAATTAAATAAAAGATGCCAGCTATTGGCTACCTGGTCAGCAAACAGACTCACAACTTAATCATTTTGAATTTTCTGTGCTAGCTCTCGTTAAAAAGCTGTTCGGACTTTTCAAACAACATCAGCAATTATTTTTCAGGGATACTTATTCTTAACTTTGTGACTCAAACATAATAATACACAACAGGCACAGACTGAGGCTAATGTGTAGGATAGGTATGAACCTACAGCTAGCAGCTGGTTAGCATAACAACCGGTAACCGGGTCACCCAAATCACAATCTAGAGCTTACAGGACAAGAGCTGCTCAAGGCCAAGAAGACAGTCCAACACGACCCCCGATCGTTTATTGTTAGCAGGTTTTTTTATGGATTAAGTAGAATGGAACAAATATTTCCCAAAATATGACGGTATTCCTTCTGACATAATTTTGTAACAGAACATAATTTTATTCAGCTTGCGTTAGGGCCGACTAAGCGAGTAGAATTGTCGTTGGAGCCCTTCAGGAAACATGAACTTGAACATGCGCCTCTTCGGCAACTTTTTATCAGACACATACTATCGAGTGGCGTGATAAAGAACATTCATTCGGTGACTACAGCCACCTGGTGTTTCTGTGAAGTAATTCCTATCCCGAAGGCGCAGAACGGACACGCTGACGAGCCACCTGCTGTAATCTTCGCGGTGTGTTCAAGTGCAGCTTTCGACACAGGTGACGCATCAGTCGGCTGTCATCGCCGCTAGTTCTTTGCGGTCTGTCTGGTGTGTCCTGACGGGTGCATTTTTATTGAGAGCGACCTCTTCACTGAGTTCACCTGAGTCTCAGTCGTTCTTTGAGTGAGAGCCAAGCGTCCTGGCAGAGAACAGTGCCGACAGAGTGGCCTGTAAATCACCTCCTCTACGTTTCTCTGGAAGCGAGACAAAAAAGCAGATTGCCTTTTTGTGGAAACATTAAAGCTGCTCTCCATCATCCGAGTGTCCTTCCTCCTTTGAGCCCTTCACGTGTTCGGAGGTGACTTTGTCTGCAACTCTGAACTTCCACATCTCTTGTCTGCAGCGAGCCAGAGCTGAGATCAATCAAAGACTCAAACAAGAGAGAAAAAACACAAACTTCACAGAGTGGACAGCTCCTTTTCAAGCTCACGTCACGTGACTTACCGAACACTCATTGGATTCAGGGAGGGGAACTAATTTGCTTTACTCGCAGCGAAGCCAAAAAGCATTAACAGCCACTTCC
This sequence comes from Spondyliosoma cantharus, assembly GCA_900302685.1. Classification (NCBI taxonomy): domain Eukaryota; kingdom Metazoa; phylum Chordata; class Actinopteri; order Spariformes; family Sparidae; genus Spondyliosoma; species Spondyliosoma cantharus. Next base: position 56,245 of record OMLP01015578.1, on the reverse strand, counting down.
AGACCTCGAGGAGCTGGAAAGAAGAGGCCCGTCTAATGGCTCAGACGCCTGACAAGGACATTTTCAGTGTTTAATTGCTTGCTGCTTATTTTACACTCTGATTGAATTGTGTTTTACTGGAATCGGATGATGGGAGCTTCAGATTAAGACCTGACTAGGGTGTGTATTCTGCCCATATTGCACATTTATGACACGTCTCAGCACAAAATAGAGATGATAGTGAAGATGTGTTGCTTCACAGATGCATCATTTTAATGTGCGATTGAAGGAAATTCTCTAAAATAGTGATCCAACAATAAACTCCCAGAATTCAGGCAGCATTGAAAGTGAGAAAATGAAGCCTTTGAGAGCATTTTCTCCAAAACCAAAACAATAAAACTTTGCCTGGTTTTTGTTTATAGAAAAATAAAGCTGTTGTCATATAAAACTATGTATCTCGTAAATATTAACCTCTTTAGTGAAGAGAAACTGCGCTGTTTAACAACATTCATGCATATTTAAAAAGGTTAATTAATCCGAAGCAGAAGTAGGAGAACGGCCACAAAACATACGTACGGAAGCCCTGAGAGGCAACGGATGACATTTTCTAAGTCTGATCTGAATTGTTAAATTGTTTTGTGTTCATGACTTGATGGGAAAAACAAAGTTTTGCCAGGATAATCTTTTTAAGGTCCTTCATTTTGTTTTGTGTTTTTTATCTGTGATACTTTCTTCATGTGTGAAACTGATTTTTTATTCTTCCAGGTTCCAGGTTTATTCTTTTTCTTAACGAAAATTCAGGAGAAATTGTCTTTTTCCTCTATTTTAATGACATATATTTTTTTTCACTTTTTGTTATTAAAAAAACTGCCAAATTTTATTTTTGCTCAGTTTCAACATGGAAAATACAATCATTTTGCAATAATTTCGCTTGAAAATACAAAAAAAAAAGAACAATTCTCCTGAATCTTTTATGCGATTTTCTTTGTTTTCAAGTAAAAAAAAATTCTCCTGAAAAAATCACAGTGAAACTCATTTTAATCCATTAATTTTTTTTAAGTTAAAAACGTATTTCTTCACTAGATTCTCGTGATACACGTTCAAAAAATTCTCATGAAGAAAACTTTTTCTCTTGAAAGAATGTTTTCACAGATATTAAAGGACTCAACACAGGTTATCCTGGCTGAACTCATAAACACAGGAGAGAAAATGATTTAGATCAGACTTAGAAAATTGATCACCAGAATCAGAAAATCCTCATTTCCTCCTCTGGGCTTCCGTAGATATTTCATCACTTATCTATTTTACCAATTTATCTTAATTAACCAAATTTGGAGATGCAACCGAGAGCTTTAACAGGCAGATTAGGAAACATTAGAAACACCTTTTTTCTCCTTTTTTGTAGTAACAAGTCTAATTATAATTCTGTTAATATTTTGTGGTGTAACAGCTCATCTCAGTAAATGCTTAAAGGCCAAATTTGTGAGATACTTGATTTTTGAGTCTCATACCTGATCCTCAAATACTGATGGTCGAGTGTCAGTATTTGGCGAGATGGTACTGAGACCCAACAATCAACTATCTTACGGATTGGACCTTTAAGGGAACAACAAAAATTAATAAGAAAGCATATGATTTGTTCGGAGGGAGTCAAAAAGTGAAGTCCAAACGTGACATTTCAGAGACTTTTTATTTTTAATTGTAGCTACTTAAATGAAGAGTTCAACATTTTGGGAAAGACGCTTGTATGCTTTTCTTGCCGTGAATAAGATGAGAAGATTGCAACAAATCCCCATCAGAAGGATAACCAGGTGTGCCGACAGCAGCTTCTTACGAGCCCATTTCATGTTACACGGCGACCTCAAGTGGCCGTAGTAGTTACTACGGCAGCAAAGGAAGCTAAAGTAAAGCAAATCTGCAAAAATGCTCGTAAGATGAAGGCTGGGGGTGGATGGTTGGGTTGAGCAAGCACAGGACATTAATTCAGGAGACGGCCGTTCATGTCCAGTGTGGAACCAAAAGGCAACAGAGAGTTTAATTTACCAACGTGGTGAAGTCCTGTACGTTCATAACTCAAGTTACACAAGTAACGTAGTTGTTTTCGCCCAAACCACGATGTTTTCCTGGCGTTAACCAAGTGGCTTTCTTGCCTAATCCAAACCAAACTGTGACCGTGTGACGCCACAGCAGTCGTGCTGATTTGGAAAACGTTGATATATCTTATTTTGGGAGTCGCAAGCAATCAACCTATTCAGTCTTTTCTGTATGACGATGTATTGCAACACTGATGCCACCCTTTACAGTAAAGATGAAGCTCCAGCCCACAGCTAGTTAGCTTAGCTAAGCTTAGAGACGATAAACAGAGGGAAACAGCTAGCCTGGGTCTGTCCTAAGGTAGCAAAATCCACCTACTAGCGCCACTAAAGCGCACAGATTAACACATTTTATCTCGTTTTGTTGAATCCCTACAAAAACCAAAGTGTAAAAACGACAATCCGTGGCTTACAAAGTCTGGTTGTGATCCTGCGATGGCTGCAATGTAATCCTTTGGGGCAACTGAGACAGTCAAAGTTACATTCACTAAAAGTGCGTAGAGTAAGATCCTTTAAAAAAAATACACCTACTAGCACCTTTAAAGTGAGATTTTGTGTGTTAATTAGTGATCTTTAATGGGGCTGGTAGGTGGATTTTGTTCCTTTGGGAGGGAGCCCTTGTCTCCAATCTTTGTGCAATGCTAAGCTAAGCTAACTGGCTGCTGGCAGTAGCTTCATGTTTAACACGGCATGAGAGTAATATCAATTTTGCTTCTAGAAAGCAAATAAACTCATTTCCCAAAAGGCGGAACGACTGTAAGTCGAAGCGAGATATAACAGAGCTTAGAGATATCAAACTGGGTGCTGTACAGCAGAGCAGATCTACCGACATCTGGTTAAAGAGCCTCGGCAGCCCTTAAGGAGGAGCTGCACACACACACACACACACACACACACACACATAGGAGAACGCATCCACACCCACCCACACAGACCTTAACACTTCTGAACTGTCTGCTCCACGACGTCCACGTGGGAGCGTTTGAAAGCTCGTGAGAAAGGAAAACAGACCGAAAACACAGCCCTCGATGTCGGATTTCAAAAACATGAGAGCATCAGGGAGAACTTTTTTATTATTATTATTATTATTATTATTATTACTATTATTCCTGGAAGGATTGTTGCAGATCGATCTGTACTCTCTGAACTTCTGTAAGCAGTGTGTACAGCAGTGGGAATGGACCGTCATTTGAATCGTTTTCCATCGAGTCTCAGAACATTTAGATCGGCTTCTTGTGAGGGGGAATGGGCGCGACGCTTTGACTGGAAATGTTTCCCGTTCACACGTCGACACATCCTCTTGCACGTCAACTCGGTGTAAAAATCTCGCCTCTTCCCCCTCCGGATACATTCATGTTAAAAATAAGAAAACACAAGCAGAAGTCTTTGAAGACACGTGAAAAGAAGGCATACAGAAAAATGAAGCACTTGCAGTTTCCTCGCTGACGCGCGGAAGGATAATGATGAACTACGTGGGGAAAGGCCTTGGATTAATTACTTTAAAAGAGAATAACAGCAGAAACACAAGCACAGACGCTAATTAAGGATCGTGTATCAGATTAAAGATGAAAAAGAACTTAAAAATAGAATACCAATCGAGTAATATAAAAAGGAAAAAATGCTTAAATAAGCTGTATAGACATACAGATCTTCACCAAGCCGTCCAGGTACTTAAGGTAGATAAGTTAAGGTACATTTAAATGCTAAAAGTCTTTCTGTTCCTTGTAATATGAAGGTCGATGTCTTACAAAAAAAAAGAAAAAAAACATAAAACAGATGATTATATTTGGTAATTTCATAAGAATGTCTCGTTAAAATGGAAATCTACTGCTAGATTACTGGTGTTATCCATCAAGCAGACGAGTCGCCTGCCAACGCGTATGACATTAATGTTTTGCTCTTCGAGGTCTGCAGCCGATGAAACGGTGCGATTCACCATCTCTGCTTCTCCGTCTCTGCTTCTCCTTGGCATTTTAAACAAACGACAGTCGACATCTTGAGTTTTGCATGAAAACATAAAACGGGGAATTCTCTTATTTTAAGCTTTGGCCCTATATTTAGACGATTTGGTGTGTAAGTGATTCATACTATCTACAAAGGTTTTGGAATCGGTCCAGCAGTTCACCTCAGTTTATGTAATCCTTTGGGGCAACTGTAGCAATCAAACTTAGACAGAGACACAAATCTCATTCGAGACGAAGTCTCACTCTGAGATCTGGCGAGGTGGACATTGTTGCAGGAAGACCGTGGTGGAAAGGGTTGGAGAGAAAAAAGTTTTGAGGAACTACCTGCGGGAATTCATTTCCAAAGTCACGGCTGACTAACATATTTTGACGATCTAGATGAGGCAACAACTGCAACAAGTCACCTCTTGTGAGTCTTGTTCAAGGTGAGGTCCTCGCTCTGATATCCCGCGAGAGGTGAGTCGTTGCAGGTGTCGCCTCGTTGAGATTGTCAAATCGGTTAAATATTCCGCTGTGGCTCTAGGAATAGATTCTTGCTGGCAGCTCCTCTAAGTTAACTCCAACTTCCTCTCTCCAAGTCTTTCCGCCATCGTCTTCCTGCACCAACTCACATCTCTCGAGATTTGAGAGCGAGACTTGTCCTCGAGTGAGATTTGTGTTTCTGGTTACAAAAAGGATCTCACACTTTAAAAAAACAGGTCTTTCTCCGTCTGAATTATTTGTGTGGTGTCATCAGACACTTAAAATAGCAACATCGGATGGTCAGTGCCAAAAAACAAGCACTGGATGTGAGTCTGACAGTCACAGTTACATTGCAGTCGTGATCTACTGGGCCAATTTGAAAACTTCTGGAACGTATGACTACTTTACACATCGAAACATGTAAATATGCGGCCTGGGTTTAAAAATACAGAAACTTCCCTTCAGTGTGAAATCAAAATAATGCCTATTTAAAAGTAAAGATTCACACAGAACCACACAGAGCGGAGAAAAAAACCTTTAAGCATGTTGGCCACACCTTTGACACATGTCACCGAGGGTGTTTTGTCTTTAATTGGTGATGGCGAACACCTGCCACGACCTCACTGCTCGCCGATAACCAAAGTAGTAGCATGATACACTTTGTATCTGCTCGTCAGCCACCTTTACAGGTGTCATTTGAAATCCCAGGGAGAAGACAAATGCTACAACAGCATGTTACACCTCCTGTGTGATCCTGTGGGTTTGAGACAAATCACTGTCGGGAGATGGCTAATTTAATCTAGCAGTGTCTTCTTTCGTAGACTGCATACTGACAGAGTCACAATGGGAAGGAATGAGGATTAAGTACACTCAGTACCCAGTTTATCAGGTACGCCTAGCTAAAAATAATGCAACAGCCCTGCCACAGTTGGTCACTTTGCAGGGTAAAGTTTATGCTTCTGTAAATTCAGTTTCAACCCATTTATATCCAAGAGGGTTGGTTGAATAACTAACACCTGCTAGTGTGGTGCAAACATAAATGAACCCACACCACAAACCTTCAAAGGGATCTTAAAGTTGATTCAACACCGCTCTTGCAGGACAGTTGTATTAGAAGCTCGGCGTACCCAATAATCTGGCAAGGGAGCGTCCGCCCAAGACAAATGAGTCCGTCTAAAACCACATACTGAGACATTAAAGGATAAGTTCACCCAAATAATGAAAATCTAGGCATTATCTCCTCACCCCCCCATTCTGAAGGACAGTCAGGTAAAGTCTCGTAGTCCACAAAACATTTCTGGGGTTTCGCAGCAAAACAGCGTTAAAGCGTTCTTTCTTAAACAGCTCAAGTAGATGGGGACTTGTTTTAAAACGTACAAAAACAGCAACAACAAGAATAAAATGGCTCCATACAGTTTGCCAGGTATAATCCAAGTCTCCGGGAATCCCTGAGATCCCAAATCGATTCGTAAAAGACTTTATTTACATCCTTGATGCACGGTAGAGTTCTTGCAACCACTTCAGACAGGGTATGTCGCTTATTTCAGGGCCTCCAAAGACTTGGTTCTCACTAGACGAGCTGTTTAGAGCCATTTTCTTTCTTTCTTTCTTTCTTTCTTTCTTTCTTTCTTTCTTTCCCTATCTACTTCAGTTGTTTAGGAGAACGTTGCAACACTGTTTTGCTGTGAAGCTCCAGAAATGTTTTGTGGACAACGAAACCTCACCCGACTTTCCTTCAGCGTGAGGGTGAGTAGGTAGTATTTATTTTCAGGTGGATTCTTCCTTTAGGTTTAAGTGTGATTAAAATATTCCCACGTAACTGTGCCGGCTACGTCAGCGTGTAGCATTGGAGTGTATCGAAATGGAAACAAAGGTTTGATACGCTTGAGCACACACACAAAATCAAATCAAAATGCAACCATGTCGTTCCCTCGTGCTTGTATCCATGTTGGCCTGATTTAATAATGCCTGCTAGTTGGGACTGTCTTTGCATGATTATATTGTCCGAATGCGTGCATTGTGGATAATGTGGTTCTTCTGCGGAGTCCGCGGTCTGGTCCCTCTCCGTTTGCTCTGCTTTCAAGAAATACATCTCCAGCTTGTTTAGCACCCTTCAGAAGTCACACATGAGGCTCCACATTTAAGGTGGACTTGGCTATTAAGGTGCTTTCTGGATCCAACATCCCTAGTGGTCCGCCTTGACAAGTCCCCCAGGTGAAGGCAGACAGTTAGAAGCCAGTCCAACAAGTCTACCTCGGTCAGTCAAGCTGTACACGTTGTCTCGTCCTGCTTCAGGAGTCCGTTAGGATGGGTGAAGATGCTTCGTTATAGTGCGGTATTTAGCAGAATGATAGTGGATATAACCGTGTAAGTCAATGTCATTGAGCTCACTGGAGGCCTAAATTGCTCCAACGAAAAATCTCCATGAAGGAAACCATCTCCCCTCGTTATATTTAGGACCTCCAGGACTCCTCCATTGAGCTCTGATCGTGGAATGTGGAGCAAAACGTCGGCTCGAGAGAAAAACAACTCTTGTAACGGATGGCGTTTGAACCTAACGGCACTGACTAAACCTTGACTGATATGTGCGAGGAGGATGTCGGAACGTAAGAGTGATCGTTTTTTTTTTTTTTCGTATGTGATCATGTAATTGCATATTGGAGGAGAGGAGGAGATTAAGGATTAGTGGGAGGAGAGGCGAAGGAAGAGATGAAGGAAGAAGGAAAGATCGAACCAGTCAAGAGTGTCTACGTATTTTGGCGAAGAACCAAAATGGATCCTCTTTCTAAGGCCTTCCTAAGACTTTCAGGGAACAAGCCCAAAAAAACTTAAGGGATTGAATCATGGGAGCCCTCATAAGTAAATGAGCATCTGTGATCCTTCCACTCTGAGAAATAAAAGGTATACAGGAATGGGCACAACCCTTCAGTCATCCACCCTTGCTCAAGGTGGTCCTCTCCACTTCTACCAGCCTCTTCATTGGGATTCCTCTGTTTCCAGTCTTAAGAAATAACATTAGAGGGTTACCAACACGTTCAGTCAGAGGGCTGACACCTCAGTCCGTCAGCCACCCCCCTCTGAATCCTTCCTGGATTCACCTTCAGTCCCAAAGCTCTTCCCAGATCAACATAGACAGCGGCGGTCACTCTTGGTCACTTCCTCCGAGGAGTGAACCACATTGGGGACAAACCCGCTCTTCACGCCCTCCCAGCCCTCCTGGATTGTGATATCGCCGGACCGCACCAGGGCGAAGATGTCCCTGGTCAGCTCGGTGAAGGCATGCTCCACGTTGATGGCGTCACGGGCCGACGTCTCCACGTAGCGCATCCCATACGCCCCCGCCAACTTCTCTGCTTCCTGGCGGGTCACCTAGAAGATCAAACGAGGTGAGATTAAACTATTACTAGAACTACACAACCTCTGAGTAGAAGCCTATAGATCAGATTCTCTGGAACTGCCCTTTTTCAGTCAGTCAAACAACCCCAGGAACTAAGAGGGTCGCAAAGTGTTGCTCTGGTCCAAATCACTGGAGGAGTTGGGAAGCTTTTTGCGTTTTCTTATTGATTTGGTTTCTTATTACACAAACAAATGAAAGCAAACCAACATCACAAAAAACACTAATATTGTTGACCCCACTAATTGGTTTGATGTGTCTGGAGCAGTAGTGAGAAATCAAACACAGGAAGAAGGTCTTGAAGGTCTTATCTACCGCAACATCCATAACGAAGCGTTTTTTTGTTCCAGGTTAGAGCTCGGTTCATTCTCCGGTTAGCCGCTATCGATTTAGTTAATCTATGTCAGGGGTCACCAACACGGTGCACGCGGGCACCAGGTACCACATGAGTAGCCCTGTAGCCTGTTCTAAAAATGAAAATTGAATATTGATATTATCTGTTTCCCACCTTGTTAAGTCCTTATTGATAATTATTGTGAGAAATGATTAACGTGATCAGTGTCTTCACATAGATGAGTACCATTAATCATTAATAATCATATATAACTAAAGGCAAACTGAGCAAATGTGTTATTTCAGAAGAGTGTATCAAACTGGTAGCCCTTCGTATGACTCAGTACCCACGAAGTAGCTCTCAGTTTCAAAAAGGCTGGTGACCCCTGATCTATGCGTATGTACGCAAAGCACACCTGACTCCAGGAGCCGCTTAGCTCAAACTTGAAGATTATGCCTTTTAGTTGGGTCAAATTGGGGTCAGATGATGTTCCCACCACAAAGAAACTACTCCAACTGGGCCAAGAACACTTCCTTTTAAAAGTGTCTCGGTATCATTTTTTTATTCTCAGATCTCAAATCTGCCCAAACAAATTCTACAAAAGGAGAAAAAGATTCTGATTCAGTTATTAAAGCCAACAATGTCACCAAATGGCTGACGGCAGTTCGAGTCACGCCGCTGGATATTTTTAAGGACACTTGTGGATATTTTCAGCCATTTTTGTGGTCACCAAAACCTTGTATTCTCTCACGCAAGGTTTGACCATCTCCATCCGTGATAGTGGCGACCGAAACAGGTAATTTAAGCCAAACCATGATCCCTGACCAGGTGTTTTTGTGCCTAAACCTAACCAGAGCATAAATGTTGTGACCAGAGAGTAAAGACAATTCAATGTTTAATGGCGAGTACCTCCACTTGTATGCGAATGCCTTTCTTTCCCATTAGTGTTGATCCTTGTATCCAACACTTTAACCACTGAGACTCTGTGCACGAACACCCTTCGTCAATGGCTGGCAGATGATTCGATTTCAGTCCTGCTCTGACAGTATTGTGTTGTATGAGTGCAGACACGCCGTTGTGCGGGACATTTTTTGCTGTGTCATCCTGTCTTAAAGTTTCAGTGGTGATATTTTTGCTTTCTGTGTGCCAGCCGCCTCGAGGGAATGAAATAAACCATGACAGCCCGCTTCTGATCCAAATGTGTGCTGATCTAAATTTGAACAAAAAGTTATTTTTAACGCCGCAGACTGTATTACGTAACATTTAAAAACCTCCGCCTAGCGTTCTGCTCACGTTCCCGTACTGTACACACCTGGCGCTGCGCCTCCAGGTCGCATTTGTGCCCCACCAGGAGGAAGACGATGCTGTGCGGCTGGACGTGGCTGCGAGCCTCCTCCAGCCAATCGTGGACGTTCTGGAAGGATCGGCGGTTGGTGATGTCGAACAGGAGGAGCCCGCCCACAGAGTTACGGTAGTAAGCCCTGGTGATGGACCTGCGAACGTATAGCAGAAGATAAAGATCAGGGTCAGGAGCAAGTCATACAACTCCTTTTTCACCAAAGCATAAGTGGTCGATTTTGAATCTAACTGATTAATTAATGATGTTGTGTCTCTTACTAACTTAAACTAAATATAAAATGGCAGCAGCACGGCAAGTATCAGTAGCGAATAAGTGTACAGACAACTGTGCAACGATATCAGTAGCAACCATTAAAAATGAATAACAGTCGAGCCCCAACTAGAATTGCGGTGTTTTGACTTTACAAAGCAAACGCTGCAGCGCGTCCGGGAGGAGAAGCGCTGCTGGAGTTTGACGAGACGTGACACACCGACCCGCTTCTGGTGCGCCCGTCTCCCCACAGCGTCCTCGCGGAGAGAACGTCAACACAAACATAACGAGAAGCACAAATTACAGACTCGGGGTTAGAGACGTGTCGTGAAAGAGGAAGCGGGAGAGGGCGCCGCGAGGGAGAGGTGGAGCATGTGGCAAAAACTTCAGGACGAGGGAGTGATTCATTCGATTCGACACACGCGTGTATGTGTAATTAGGAGCACGCAGGCGAAGCGGCGGTGACTAAGACGAGATCTGCGTCGTCAGTGGGAGAAAGGAAAAAGACGAGGCATACGAGGGGGATTTAAATCAGAGGCGAGGCACACGACACTGTCACACAATCCCAAAATATGTGAAAATGTGTCAGAACTGGTGGAACTTAAATACTTTCCCAAAATGGCTACAGTGCACGAGTCAAAATGGCCACCGCAGTCAATCAAAGTGTGCTGTCAGGGAGCTTTAAACCTGCCACTTTAAAGATGAATAGACTCACAGGAGGGACAGCTTATAAAAAATGTATTAAACTCCTTGTGGCGCTGTTTCAGGACATAGGTAAGCCGGGGTTTACTCAATAGTTTAGTTATTTTACAACTCCGGCCAAATGAAGTGACTCCTAAATCAATGTAAATATTCAGATCACTGGTTTATTTGCTCAAATTCTCTCTTCAAAATGGCTGAAACGGATTTGTCCTTCGGTTCTCAGAGAGATGTGTTGCGGTTCCCATGGAGACACTAATCATGCTGACAGGTGAGACCAGTCGCCTCCTGACAGGATGATGAGTCGGGCTGACTGTGTGAGTGGGAATGTGTGCACGCATGTGTGAAAGATGCATTTTTAGGCCGTGAGATATGCATCATCCTGGCTTTATTACACCCCCTCTGCATGCTGATGGGGGGGAAATATGCATTTTAGCGATTCCTGTACTTTTAACTGAGGTCAGGGTTTAAAAAGAAAGAAAGAATCAGATGTTAAACATTTGCCGAATTTACAAGAACGCCCAACTCGTTAAGAATTTGTTGTAGATTGTGTTTCACAAAGTTTATAAAGTTTCTCCTAACTCGACATCTCACAAATTTGAGAGATTTTTAAAGGGAGTCTGGGGACTTCATCCACAGGCGACAAAGAAGTAGACTGTATTGGTTGTTGTTTTCTGTGTTTGTAAAAATTTGACCTGTTTACCATCAATAAAATGTTCATACATTTAGTGTAAGTAGTGAGATCAGTTGAAACTGTGTTGAAACAACCGCTAAATGTTTGCAGCTAAGAGACAGAAGCAGACAGGCGATGCCGAGTCAAACTGACACTTCTTACAAGGAAAGAAAGAACTTAATATAGTGCATTGACTGCCGAATTAACAAGAAGGCCCAACTCGTTAAGAATTTGTCGTAGACAGTGTTTCACAAAGTTTATAAAGTTTCTCCAAACTCAACAACTCATAAAATTGAGCGATTTTTAAAGGGAGTCTGGGGACTTTCTCCACAGACGACCATAAAAGTATTCTATATTTCATATTTCACTTTATTTAGGCTATATAGTAGCCAGTGCAAAGTACTTATGTATTTAGGCTGCTTACACATGAATGCATCAGTAACAGTATTGTAATGAGAACCTTTACTTGTAATTCTTTAAGTTTTCCTAATAATGCATCTTAACAACAACTCACAAAATTGAGCGATTTTTAAAGGGAGTCTGGGGCAAAGTATTCTATATTAGTTACTGGTTACTGTGTTTGTAAACTTCAACATGTTTACTGTCAATAAAATGTTTTCCTTCTTTCATATATTGTAAATGGTGAAATCTGGTTGGACCAATGTATAGATTATATAAAGTCTCTTATAACGATAACAATATATAACAAAACAAAATGACTTATGTCAAAAACGGTTCTGTTATACTTCCTCGGGCAGAATCGTGTGAATTCCAGGTATTAGCAGCTCTTTCATCTGTTGACTCATCCGAAACGGCCCCTCTAGTCGTTTTCTCTCTGCTTGTATCACCTCAAACCTCATTTGAATAACTGCTCTTACCGTTGTCCCAGGTAGTAATTCAAGTTTTGAGACCTCCAGGCTACATCGTCAAATTCAGAGCACTTAGTCTTCCGTAACATTTAAGTACTAATTCACAAAATACGCTTAGAACCCTTTGACACTATTTTTCTCTGATGTTAACCTTTATTCAGACATCTTATCTTGTATTAATGTCGCTTATTCTTTATTTTCTGTTGATTCCCATGAGAAAATTATTCACAGGTCACAGGTCTATGTTAACATCCACATGATGTGGGAGAAACGTTTCCGTATTTCACTTTCAAAATAAATCAGAATAAACGATGATAAACCACAAGTTCCTCATTTCCCTCAGTGTTCGGGGACAGCTGTGGTGCTGACCGGCCGAGATTCTGCGCTGCATCTCCCAGAAATCACCTGTCAGTAAAGCAGCTGATTAAGGTCTCATTTATGTATCAGTATCTGCAACTATTAATTGATTAGTTGCCAACTATTTTAATGATCGATTAAACCGTTTGAGGATTTTTTTAAGGGAAAGTGATGTGAGGGAAAAATGTGAATATTTTCTGGCGTTCTTCTCTCCTTTTCGACGGTTCACTGAACATCTTTGTGTCGTGGACAAAACAAGACATTTGAGGACGTCATGTTGCGCTTTGGTGGAAAACTGATCGACGTTTTATCGAACAAAGAACCAATTGATTATCGAGAAAATAACTAATTAATCGACAATGAAGATAAATGTCGGAAAGCTATTGTGCACCTTGTGTTTAACAAGGTAAAACAACAATTTTCACAAATGTGTGACATGGTGATGTAGGGTGATGTCACAAAGTCACGGAAGTTATGATGATGAGGCGTTCAGGAGCAGTTTTACTCAAGTACTTCAGGTTACATCCACTTTTACAAAAGTAATATTTTAACATGTTATCTTTACTTTTACTCAAGTATGACTTTGAGGTACATCATACCACCCAACAATATGTTTTTGATTAGCTCAACCTCGACAAGCTATAACATCAAGATGCTGCTTACACATGAATGTATCAGTAATAGTATTGTAATGAGAATTTTGACTATTAATTCTAAAGTTTTGCTCATAATACTTCTTAGGATGCAGGTTTTTTCAGTGTGGTATTGTTACTTTTACTTATTGATCCGAATACTTCTTTAACCTCATCTCATCTAAAACAAATGGAAAGTCTGGGGACAAAGAAGTTACCTGCACTGGCTACTGTTCGCTGTATTTACACCAAATGCCAAACTGACACTTTTTACCAGGAATGAAATAATTGTATGTATTGCATTGAATGCCGAATTTACTAGAAGGCACAAAGAGCTAAGAATGTGTCATTGACAGCATCTGACAAAGTTTATAAAGTTCCTCCAGACGCATCATCTTATAAAATTGAGCGATTTTTAAAGGGAGTCTGGGAACTTCCTCCACGGGGGACCATAAAAGTGCTCTATATTAGTTACTTTACGGTACTTAGGCTTTATGTCTTTTCTCAAACAAATGCCGTAAATGACCATGTGTTATCTCACCATTCAGCACTGAGGTCACTCTGTGATCACAGCATGCAATAAAACACGGGTATTAACGTCCATTAGACCGGACACACACACACACACACACACACACACCCTCCGCCAGCTGTTCTCACCTGAAGCGCTCCTGACCCGCCGTGTCCCAGATCTGCAGCTTGATCCGCTTGCCGGGCTCGATCTCCACCAGCCGGGAGAAGAAGTCCACGCCGACGGTGGGGTCCGACACCTGGGCGAAGCGGCCCTCCGTGAACCGCCGGATCAGACACGACTTGCCCACCGTGGAGTCCCCGATGACGATCAGCCGGAACTGATAGAGCCATATCGCCTCCATGACTTGGCTGCGGCCTGTCTGTCGCTCTCACAGCTGTCTGTCTGTCTGTCTGTCTGTGTGCACATATGAGAGACAGAAACAGAAAGTGAGACCAACAACAGCTCAGTCCTCTATCATAGTCCTATTTTATGCATTTCAAATGTTGTTTTTATAACCTAACTAATTCATTTACTCGAGTACTCTGGCACAATTTTGTGGTAGTAAACAGGGCCGCAGCCAAGGATTTTAGACATGGGGAGGTCCCGGCCCCCCACC
>OMLP01015578.1:11072-22432 GCA_900302685.1 Spondyliosoma cantharus | reverse complement strand
TGCACCATCGACCCTAACCTCGACCCTATGCCATCGAACCTAATACTTACCCTACGCCATCAACCCAAACTCACACCATCGACCCTAACTTACACCATCAGCCCTAAAACTGTGCCATCAACCCTAACCCTGAACCACCGAACCCAACCAAACCCTATGCAATCGACCCTAACCTTACACTGTCACCCAAAGCCCCAACCAGACTGACATCACCAACCTTTTCACTTTCAACATGTCGAAAAGGAATACTTTGACTCTGATGAATCTTCCATTGCTCTGTTCATTTTCTGGTTTGAGGGTTTATATTTCACTCTTCTGCAGCTGTCACATACACATGAAAAGCAATTATTTTCCATTGCCGCTACTGGGAAGCTTGATGTTAAGAAGCTTTCTGAAGGATCCATGGTAAATTACAGGTTTTGTGTCAGTGCCTCAGAAAGAAAGATACAGGGCCTCTTGGCTGACACATTTTCACAGTGTTCAATACTCTTACAGGCAGAAATAATTTAAGAAAATTGTGTTTTTCTGGGTTTTCATTTTCTACTTGTTTAAAACATTGATCAAACAGGAAAAACACATTTTTACAAGTGCTCTGAAAAGAAGTTTAATTTTAAAATATGACCAGTATGATATTGGAAACGGCCGTGTGATTGCAAGTCCACATTTACTGCGAGTTCGTCAACAAGCCACTTTGCAGCAGTTGTTGAGAAACCAATCTCCTGTCTTCTCTTGGTGAGAGCTTATTTACTACTTCAGATTGCCTATCATCATGGCTGGATTAACCTGCCTGGCCGTACGGCAACAAATGAGACTACTTGACCATCCGCTTCCTCCCTCTCTCTATTCATTGTAGATGCACCGTTTGCTTTAAGGACCCTTCAAATATAGTGATTGAGGTTCTCCATGCTAGAGCCCTCATGAATTTCAATAAGCCTTGTTCGATTGTAGCATTAGAAGCACATGGTGCTGAACATAAATATCAACTTTCCTACTATTTCTGTCTTTTGGTGGATTGCCATGAAAGTCAAATTCCCCAGTGGATGCATCCCAAAGAGTTATGCGACACCTCCAATGTTCTTCTAGCACCACTGTGACGTTGACATTTTATGGATTTTAGCGAGGTGGCTCAACAACAATCAGAGATTTTTTTTGTATTTATTGAATATTCTTTATAACTTTAATAATCCCTGAAGGGAAATACCTAATTTCTATCTATCTGTCTATATTCATGGTCCCCTCAGGATTAGTGGTGAACATTTCGGTGATGCCTCAGTTTTTCCTCAAACACCATCATCAGGTCAAAGTTTTCACTCACGCGAGGAAATATCAACATGAATAAAGAATGACGTGTCACAAAATACGGTACAGACATTCATGGTTCCCAGATTATGAAGCATCAAGTCTTTGGAGATTCCCTTAGTATGTGTTTTTCGGTTGAGATGTCTCAACAACTATTGGATGGATTGCCATGAAATTCAAGGTCCCCGGTGGATGAATCCCAAAGAGTTTTGCAATCCCCCCAATTTTCCTTTCGTACCACCGTGACCCTTTTTTCTTTTTGTGTTTTGTGAAGTGGGTCAACAACCATCGGAGATATTTTTGTATTTTTTTGGATATTCAAGGTGGTGAACACTTTGGTGACGCCTCAAACACCGTCATCAGATCAAAGTTTTCACTTACGCAAGAAAATAAAAACATGAATAAAGAATAGCTTGGAACAAAACTTGTTGTAGACATTCATGGTTCCCAGATGATGAATCGACTTTGATGTTTCCGTCTTACTCACTTACGCACCATTACCTTGAGTAAAATTAGGATTTGTCTGGCGTTTGAAACATTAAATGTAATTACGCAACTCATCACAATATATAACACAAAGATCTAGTCAATTTTAGACATTTTAATCCAGAAATGTGTTTTTCTTCTTCTCTCCTGCTTCTTCTTCTTTTAGCCCAGATATCCAGCGATGACTCCATCCACACCTCCCTCGTCATGAGTCCTCGCTCCATCATCAGCCTCATGCTGCTGGGCGTGACCGTCGTCCTGTCCGGCGGCATCTACCTGTGGGTCCTCAGATATGTCTGCATCGGCTGCTGCCAGCCCATCGCTGTTGGCAGTGAATCAGAAGCCTTGGCTGGCATGGTGTGAAGCCATCAGCCGCTGTCTCGGTGGATTTGACAATCACTCTCGTAGATGCTAGGTCACAAATCAGGATATGACTCTTTCTTCACAAGTCACAATGACATTCTTCAGACCTGTGAATTGGCTGTGTTCACAGGAGAACTGGGAATTTGATGTGAGAAATGTCTCACATTTGACATATGAGACATATTTGCTGATAGTTGATAAATAAGACTTTTTCATACCTTGCAGAAGACGTACTGTGTGTAAATTTTGTATTTTCAGGTGAAAGGAATTTTAACCTGTAATGTCGCACAGTAAAAATGTGTAATTTTAGCTGCCCGCCTCCGAGCAAATAAAAGCTTTACGGAAGGATTAAGAGTAGCGACGTTTCCTTCCTGTGCCAGGGCCAGAAGAGAGAGGAGAGAAATTACCACAAAAATAGACCCAAATGTACAGATTATTTTAGGTCAACTCACAAGAAAGCCAACCAATCTGTGTGTTTCTTCACCAGCTGTGACTAACAACTGCCACCGGAGCGTGACTGGCAAATTCAATGCATGGTTATGTCACTCACTTAGAACAAGTTGGTAGATTTAAAACTTACAGAGAAAATGGCTCACGTGATCGAGAGGTCGGATTATTAGGGATAATAACTTTGTGTGCTTCAATCAAAGATATAATGTAGAATTTTTGAGTTAAAATGTCTATAAAAGACTAAGACGTTGCGATATATATTGTTGAGTTGTGTAAGTAAAGCAGAAATAGTCAAATTAGACCAAAACTGGCTACTTCAACAGGAGGTCAGACCATCTTCATCCATGATTGTGGAGAACAAAACAGGTGTTTTAAGCCATTGTGGCGTTGTGCCTAAACCTAAACAGAGCATTAGCAAAAACTGATATCTTTGATGAGAAGTCAGGAGATCTTCAGTGATGTTTGTGGCGACCAAACCAGCTGTTTTTTTTACGAGAAGTCAGGACAATTTCCAGCCGTGTTCCCGGTGACAAAACCAGATATTTTTGGCTGGAAGTCAGGACATCTTCAGTTGTGACAAAAACAGATATTTTTAATGGGCAGTCAGGACAATTTCGAACCACGTTTGTGGCGACAAAAGTAGATATTTTTGAGTCTTTGTGACGATAAAACAGGCTGTTTTTAAACGAGATGTCAGGACATCTCCAGTTGTCTTTGTGGCGACAAAAGTTGTATATTTTTGATGGGAAGTTTTGACAATTTCAAGCTGTGTTTGTAACAACCAAAATGTGCATTTTAAGCCAAACCATGCTGTTTTCCTAACCCTAACCAAGTGGTTTTTTACACCTATACCTAACCAGAGCATAAGCACAATGTTGTGATGAAATAGAAAATTAGAATTCAGCCTTAACAGACATAAAGCTGAGGGGGGTGAGATAAAACGTCCTACTCTCTTCTTTTCTTCTGTTTTTCTGTCAGTTCATTTAAAATAAATCCTCCTCTCTAAACAGCGCTCTGTCTGACCCTCTGCTGTCTGTCTCTGAATAAATAATAAAGTGAGATTTCAGATGAAACACGAGTCGCAAGTTTGCATCCGGACAGATCTGATTAAATTTCATCAGCCTCATAATTCAGCTTCATCTCTCTTAAAAAGCTTGTCGAATGAATAAGTGATCTGAGAGAATCTCGATCAGGCAAAGGCAGGAATTATGCATGCATCCACACACGACCTGCATACACATGCACATATTGATTGAAGGATATTTCTGAGCGCGGTGGAGCAGAACGTAACCGTGCAAACTTCTTAAAGATCCATATGTTGACAGCTTTCATTGATTGATTCAGTTTTTAACGGTTAAAGCTGTGGACGACTGACAAGACTGACAGGGAGACTGAAAATCTATGTGGTGTGGACTTTGTACAACAGACAGTTGTTTGTTTGTTTTTCTGGTTTTACCGGTGAGATCTGTGCTGACTTAAATGTGCCTTCTGTAGTTTGGGAAAATAAATTGTAATCAGAAGAGAAAGATCTTCATTGACTGATCCTTTTTAATGTCTAAACAAACTAAATAAACAACTCTTTGTTTCCATGACTGAATAAACAAACTGATGTTAAAGGGCAACACAATTTCATACTGTTTTACTTTGTTTATATGTGGCGGACCCTGCCACCCTCCTAGCTTCAAACAGTGTTCTGGGACCTTATTTTCCTCTGAGAACAGCTTGTTTATTTTTTATTTGTTGTTTGTTTTATCGCCTCATTAATGATCTAGTTTGAGTTTCTTCTCCTGAACTACATAGAGACCCTTTGAGCTCCACATTCCATTCGGACCTGATCTCTGTTTACCTCCTTATAATCAGTCAACAAGAGAAACCCTTCTGAGGCAAAACTCACCTCAGTTATTACATAGCAATTTGTTGTTTATTAGAAATAACTTCACAGGAGGGCCGCATGTAAAAATCTTTAGATCAACCTCTGTAAACATAAAAGCAGTGTCTCAGCTAGAAACTCTCCAGGCGTGCCATTCTCCACCCGTCCACCAGGTGTCTTCAGTGTTTTCCCCACTGGACCCAGTCACCTTACTTGCTGTAGTTTGTACCATAGAGCCAGAGTTGCTTACACCTGTTCATGCTCCTGCGCTTCTGCTACCTGTAGCAGTTGCCTCAAGTAAATTTCCCTTGTTCACTAACGCCCATGAAGATATGACTTTATTTGCCAGTAACCCACCGAGAACTAGAACAAAATGAGTGTAAACTCACCGTGATGCCTCCACTGGCACTATGGTCGTCGCCATCTTGGTGTTTTCGGAGCCAGGAGTGACCAGGATACCCTAAAGAACCCCTGCTAGTCACAATCGTCTATTTTTACTTTAAACGGGACCCCAATTTACAGACTGAGCATCATGCTACGTTGAAGAAGACTTGAAACTACAGGTTGAGACCATAAACTCATTAGTTTACCGAAGTAATAAATCAAGGGAGAAATGGGGCCATTTTTCTCATAAGCTTACATACAATCACAATTCTTTTTGCAACCAGGAGTCGCCCTCTGCTGGCACTTTGAAAAATATGCAGGTTTCAGGCACTTCTGCAGTGGCTACAGCTTTCAGAGTAGGAAAAGGTCCTTATTTCACAGTCCAGGGCACAAAACATTGGAATTAATGGACATTATCCTCTCAATCTGCATCGTATCAATGTTGATTCTATTCCCAGAGGTTCTGTAGATCAGGGGTTCCAATGAGAAAACCCAATAGGATGTACAAGAGCTTATGTCATTGCCGTATATGTACTTTATTGTGTTTTGTTATTTATTTTCCTTTCCTTTGTATTACTTTGCCCCAGTTTAGTGTGTGTCAAAGGCAGGTTTTTTTTTCATACCGGGACTGAAAAGAGGCCCTCAGACAGTGAGGACAATGGAAATAGAAACTAAATTCAACCAAAAATATGTCTCCAGCTACATAACATAAAGTTCATTGTGATTGGTGATGCAAATGCTCCATATCCCTTGTGTGTGGTGTGCTGGGGAGCTACCAGGGCTTTAAAAGCCGGTCTGTGCTGTCAGAAAGGTCGGGAACCCGCTGCTGTAGATGTGCGAGCAATTACATTGTGTATAGAATCGGAAATACGCAACATTGTAGAAAGTAAAGAAGTTGCATGGGGAGAAGGACGACCCGAAGGTTCAAGCAATCTTCTTTCTGACAAAACAACGCAAGAGTCCAGAAATACAAGAAGATCCCGATGCTGTACGTTTCAGAAAGTATGCACAATTTCACTGGAAAAACTACAGAATAGAAGATGATTTATTTTACTGGGGAAATTCCGCCCACCTCTTCTGCATGAGACTTGAAAAGCGAAGGAAGAAACGGATGATTAAAGAGGAAAGTACAAGATGGATTTGGAGCCCGCGGAGTAAAAGTTATATACATATATTATAACAGTGGATGGATCAATGAGGGTCCCCTCAGCCAGAGCCCGTGTTTGAAGTGAGGATTTCTGCCATGATATTATTTCGAGTATCATTTTTAGTGCTGCGAGTTCAGAGGGGAGCCCTTTGAAATGTCTCTGCCCAATCAATCCATGATTATAGCGATGCGGCGGCGGCGGCAGCAGTTTATGGCCTAACATCTGGCTCGCGCCACTTTAGAGGAAACTTTCCCGCTCGTAAACACGCTCCAGTAAGTGTAGCATAAAGGTCGAGACGAGACAAGAGCCGTCATTATGGAAACTGAGCTCCTCGATCGATCGTAACCATGGCGATCCCAGTGAAAACTACCCTCCCGGACCGACTACAGTCTATTTACACGTTATGGATGAACTGTGAGCACCTCTGGGTCCTCCGCTCTCCGTCTTTGTCTCCGTCTCCAGCTGACCCCCGTCCCTGTCAGCGGCGCGGTAATGGATTTATTCCTTCCTTTATCTCCCCGAGCACATTGGCCTCATAGGCGATGCAGCGGCTCATCCCATGATTGACAGCCGCTGATAGGACTCCAATCCCGGGCCTGGAGCCTGTTGCCAGGGGCCGCATCCACGCAGTTGCCATGGAAATAGGGAGTTCATCAATTCCGCCTGCAGATGGCAACACCGCACTCCGAGTCAGGAGGGAGGGACGAGTCCTGTCTTTGGCTGAGGGGTGAAATCGAGTACAAACGGGGGTTTGATTTTATGGTTTTGCGTGCTCGCCCTGGAGTTGGTTCTCCCCCGGGGTGCCGCAGCTCCTTTCAATTACATGCAAGTCAGGTGGAGGCTTGACGTTCCCCTGCAGGCACCAGAGCGACTGTCTGCCTGTCAGTCTCCTTCCGTGCTGCCGTGAATCAATTCCTCGTGTGCATAATCGCTCAATTTCACATGATCCGGTAAAGTGGTGTTTGTATGTTGGGCGCTATCTCACGAGACTCGCAGAAGAAGAAGGAAGCAGAGGCTGAAGTAGCTGCAAGAACACAACTGCAGGAATGAAAAGCAGATTGGGTCCAGTGTTGCAGCTGTTACGGCACATGAAAGAAGCTGTTTTTTGTTTTTTTTTCTTTTCCCCTCGGCGCGTGTTGGCGTACTTTCAGCAGTGACACAGAGCATGCAAAGCTGGGAACTGAAGCCTCCCTGGTGGTCTGTGCAGCGCTAACCACTTCCATCCACTGTGGCTGCATTTCTTATTTCCTTGTTTCTGCAGCGTGCACATATTTTCAGGCCAGTGGCGAGAGTGAATGTTGCCTATGTTTCTGCAGAACCACAGATATGTTGAAACGTTACAATTCTTCATGTCGTAGACGTGATTTTTCTGGTTAGTTGTAGCCGTTAAAACTCTGGCAAAGATAATGTTTTGGCTCAAAATGCCAGTTTTGGTGACTGGAAATGTCAAGTTAAAAGTACCCAGCTTTGTTGCCACAAACAAGGCAGGAAACCATCTCGAGGTCTTATGAAGAACGCCCCAGTTCGTCGCCACAAACGCAGCTGGAGATGTCCCAAGATCTTGTTGAACATGCCCAGTTTTGTTGCCACAAACATGGCTCGAAAAACATCCCAAACACAGCCAGGGATCTTCCAGCTTCCCGTCAATGATATCAGTGTTTTGTCTCAACAAACACGTCTGGAAATCATCCCAACGTCTCGTTAAAAAACGCTGGGCTTTGTCACCACAAACGCAGCTGGAAATTGTTGCGACTTACCATGAAAAATATCCGGTTTTCCTGCTACAAACACGCTGGACGTGTCCTGACATCCCCTCAAAAATAGGTTTTTTTTTGTTGCCACAAACACGACAGGAAATTATCTCGACTTCCTGTCACAAATATCCAGTTTTGACTCCACAAGCGCGACTGGAGATACCTGGACATGGTCACTGCAAACGTTGCTGGAGATCTCCTAACTTCAGGTTAAAAATATCCACAAGCAAGGCTGGAAGTCGTCCTGAGGTCTTGTTAAAAACAGCTAGCTTTGTCACTACAAACACGGATGTAAATTGTCCCAACATCCAATCAAAAATATCCAAACGCAGCTGAAGATACCTGGACATGGTCAAAAATACGGTTTTTTTTTGTCTGTGCAAACACAGCTAGAAATCGTGCCACGGTCCGTAATAACAGATGGTTTTGTTGCCACAAACATGAACAGAATTCTCCTGATTTCCCGTCAAAAATATCACTTTTCTGTCACCACACACACGGCTGGAAATCATCCTGACTCCTCATTAAAAACCCATTTTTTTCCCATCTGGAACTTTTAATGACTTTCCGTGAAAGATATCTGTTTTTTTGTCACCACAAAGACGATGTCACGCTTGCAAATGTTTAAATCCTGTTCCTGGTTTCACACTCCAGAATGCTGAAACACAGGCTTGAACTGCGGTCATTGGCTTCCCAGGCTTGTCGCCATCGACTCCAGACATAAAAGTCGGGTCAAAAACCAGCAACGTGAACGCGATATGACGTTTTGTTGAGATGCCAGTTTGTAGCCTGGGACACACAAATGCGAATTCATCTTTTTATCCTGACGACGGGGCTGCATCTTTTTCACCACACGCATCACGATCACACCTGATTCAGAAAGGAGTGAAAAAGATACCAGATGAGCCCAGAGAGGCTGCTTATAGGTGGATCACACACACACACGTACCTTCAGCCTCTGATCATTTCTGGCTGGTTGTGCTGCAGGAGTGTTTCTCATCACCCCGCTCTTGACAGTTCATCGTATCAATCATCAGATCTTGGAGAGTGTTTTCTCCCTCCGGTCGGGGAGCAGAGGAGAGGTCGTTGGAGGTCGAGGAGCGGCGGTGGATTCCTGGAATTCACCTGCTGTCTGTCTGCTGCTGCTGCTGCTGCTGCTGCTGGGGTCAGTTTGCAGTATTTCTCACACAGGCAGGAAATACTGCAAACTGCAGCTGCTTCTCTGAAAGTGAAAAGAAAGAGAAAAAAAAAATCACCTCCAGTCTTGAGTTATGGCAGCACTGTTTCACTCATAGCTCGTCTCTCGTGGACTTTCAATCAGAAAATCTGATTTATTTATGTTTTTGATAAGAGCTGGTTGCATCAGGACAGATTCTTTACATGCATGCAGCTGTGACCACTTGTGATGACTGGGAGCAGCAGCCTGGTATCTAATTACACGTTATACACTATACTAAGTGTGAAACCCAGTCACAGCAGCCAGATATTTGATTAATTCAGCCCTCAGATCCGGTGTGGTGCCCACTGGGCTGCGTGCGGTGCAGCAGGGACGGTTCCCACTCGTTTTTTTCAGCACACCGTGTTCCATATAGTCTGGAGTCAAACAAGGACACGGCGTCTGAGGAATCAGTTAATACCACCTTAAATGTGGATGAACGGGGCGCCAGAGACGCGTTAGTGAAGACAGAGATCTGGAGACTGGAGTCGTATTAATGTCGCGCTGCGGCGGAAACGACTTCACCGTGTGAAGAGATGTGACATTTGATACGTTTGTCTCAAAAATTCCGCTACAATTTTACCCGAAACACCTTAACGCAGCACTCACTCCTCAGGCCCGGGCCAATAGACTGTGGAGGCGTTCATGGGCAGTGGGAAATATTGCTATTACTCTTTGAACAATGTAAAAAAGTTTAAAAACAATAAATATTTCGCTCTTTTTTTTTTCTTTTTTTTTTTTATCGCAGTTTACCCAAATAACCTCAAGAGATACAAATACTTGTTTAATAATATTATTATTATTATTATTTTCTTTACTGTTGTTACCATTTGATTTGTTTTATTGATGTGTTCAAATGCATATATGTTTGTATACTTTTAACTGTGAGCGTTTGCACATTCAAAACACCAGCTCTTTTACATTTCTTTAGATTATCTATCAATTGTAATTATTACATGTTGATGATTCCTGACTTTTGCAGTGCTTTGTCTGCCCACTGAGCAAAAACATATCCAAAAAACGTCTTTTCAACATCTTTGCCGATGTTGAAATGAATTCCACTGGAGAGACAGAATTAAAGTTTTATCTTTTTTAGGCGTCATTTCAAAGTGTCTAGTGATGTCCAAGTGATCTCCTTACAGGGTTGAAAATTCAAGTCTTTACACTGTTAATGGTAGACATCATTTCAACATTTCCAAAGAGCTTCTTGTGTTTCAAAATCAAAGCTTTTACGATGGCTGAATTTTACTCCATGCAGCAAAACAAACAGAGAGGATTTGAACTCCTTGACCTCAGTAGCCTGCATGAGGCAAGCACTTTACCAGGACAGCTATTTATCATCTTTATCAAATATCATGTTTTTCTCATCCAGCCTACCTGATGGAGGTCAGATGACCAAAGTTGATGACTAGCTCACGTGATACATGTGCTTGCCTCACGAAGGCTATTGAGGTTGAAGTTTGGGGTTCAAATCTAGCCTGTAGTTTTTGCTGCATCAAAAAAAAGTTTGCCATTTGCCTTTAATTTTGAACTACAAGATGTTCTTTAGACGCCTGATACTGAAGTTGAAATGATGTATAAAATCGCATTGTAAAAACATTCATTCTGAACCCTGTCAGGATATCACGTGGACTATATAATTCTATAATTATCTATAATTCTGCCTCTCCAGTGGAGATTTTGGACATGTTTTTGCTCAGTGGGAGGAAAAAGTATTGCAAAAACCAGGAATTATAAATACAAGATTGAGTGTAAAACAATAAAAATACAGAAAGAGCTGCAGTTTGGAATGTGCAAATGTTCAATGTAAAAAGTATAAAGAAATACCACAAACACAGCTGCAGATCTCTCCACTTCCTATCAACAATATCCGGTTCTGTCACCACAAACATGGCTGAAAATCATCCAGAGGAAAAAAAAAATTGTAATTGAATTATTATAAATTACCAAATAGGTTTTTCTACATGATAATCCCTCTTGAAAACCAAAACAATCCATATTCGTCAACATGCCAATACTAACACCTAGGATAGGTCAATATGAACCCATAACATCGAACAATCAAATGATCAATCGGCTCTTGTTAAAAGTTGTAAATAAAAAAATACTAAAAAGTTGGCCAAAATAAAAGAACAGAACACAATTAAATAAAACACAAAAGCAACGAGAAAGCATTTGAACGCACAGAAAGTCGTAGGATTCTAGCTTTCTAGATTCCGAGCCCACCCGGGGGCCGTGAACGCAGCACAGTTGTGAGATCAGCTGATTTTTCACGCTGCCATTTTGTCCGGCAGAGAAGCAACCAGCCAGTCAGGCAGTCGGTCCGTAAAGAGAAAGCACCGGAGAGACTTTCTGAGACAGCAGCGCAGGACAGGACTGTCGGGGGAGCG
>OMLP01015577.1:0-27208 GCA_900302685.1 Spondyliosoma cantharus | reverse complement strand
TTTCTTTTATCTACACTGTACTGTATTCTTGAAGTTGCATTTGAGTCATGCATGGCCTCTTTTTGAATGTTCAAGTTGCTTTTCAATGTTGGGTTTGTACAGTTTTAATCATCATCTGTTTTAAGTTTTATTTTGTATTATTGTGTATTCTACTGATGTGTTTTTGTGTTTGTTGTGAAGCTCTGTGATGCTAAGTGGTACACAAATAAACTTTTGATTTGATTTTGACAAAAGCTTTGTCTTTGCATGTGTTCGGTGGAATCAGTTGACAGGTTGATCTGAATGCAGGAGGGGTTTAAGAAGTTATTGTGACCAAATGTTTGATATATTTTCTAGCCATGAAAACATTTCAACTTTGGAATCTATTATTTAATTAGTCTGTATTACAGTGGACATTTTTATTTTCTTAAGGGGCCTAATAATTGTTATCTAATTGGTTGAATAACCCTAGTTGCTTGCTCATGAAAATATGAACATGTATAACATGATATAGATAGAAAATACTGCAGCCTTTAAATAATATTATCAGTACCATCCTTAAAAGCTTTGTCAGTTGAAACATTGAATGTCTGAAAAAGGCCCAAAGATTTCATATGACTTCACAATATTCTCATGTTTCTTGTGTCCTGAATTTCTCCCACACACACAGTATTCAGTTAAAAGGTTATAAAGGTGGTGAGAGCAGTAACAAAAAAACTAAAAAAAGACAATCCCGACTTAATTACACCCCGGAGGATATTTTCTTGTGCGCTGTGAGTTCACCTGTAGATGTCATATGGTTCAACCCCAGGGCATGACGACAAAGTGGTGTACATGAAACAGATTTGATTGTATTTAGGTCAGTAATTCTGACTGGAATAACCCCACTGTGTACTGTGGAATCTCAGGGCTCAACGTCTATGAGCTCAACTTTGGTGAGACGCCCCTGAGCCAGGATATCTGTGGTGACCTGTGTGCAGTATGAGCACCAGCCTGCTGCTTGGACAGATACTGAACAAGGTGACTTACTTACTTATAGTTTATGATATGGTACAAACCTAATGACCAGCAGGTTTTGATCTGTCCTTGTAGTTACAGTCTATCTGTCATTTTAAAAGATATGTACAGATATATAAGTTAGCATCTAATCTAAAAAATATCATCTTCAGGTTACAAAGGCTGGTGGAATACAAGCTAATAGAAATTGGTTTTGTGGAACAAAATGAAAACAAAACAATATACACAGACGCTCACATTACTCACCTTGTTGATCCAGGTCGTCACTGCATCCTCTGTGTCGTAAGGTGTTTCCTCAGGGTTGCAGGCTGAATACTGGCGAATGCAGGCCATCACCTTCTCCGCATTGATCGTCTCCACTGTGTACGCCATCATCAGAGTGTCGATCATTGCCAGGTGAGCGCTCTGCAGGAGGAGACATTAGTTTATGAGGGTGAGTTCATTTATTTAGTTTCATTTGAAGTCATTTAGTTCCTAGACACTACACCCAAAGAGACAAATACAATGAATTAACTCTGGTAGAAAATCTGCTTCAATAGAATCAAAATAAGCCAAAGACTTGTCTTGGATTGCAAAACAGTTGAAATTGTCTCCTTAATTCGGACAGGGGGACGAAGCCATTGCAAGGGCAGTGATTTATATGATTGGACAACACTAAGCTGCAGTACATCTGAAACTCTGTCTTCAGTCAAAAGCTCCCTTGTGGCTGTTGCCCAGGAAACAAGTGTGTTCATCCCTGGTTACAAGACCCACTGTGCTCACAGCGACTTGCAAGCATTCTGGAAGCCTGTTTACAACATCTTCCTGATGACAGAGCCCAATTAATAGAATTGGCATCCCCTGTAAGCTGCTCTACTCATCATTATCACTGACTTGAGGGTTTTATTCTGAAAACTATGAATTCATTTTTGGACACACAATCATGAACATGACCAATAATATGTAAGTACGAACATTTTCAATTGACTAATATGTCCTTCTTCTCATTGGTGGTTAATTTAGCTCAGTGCTAACAATCAGGGAGTAGAAGTATGTCAATTAATCTCAGACTCCAGAGTATTTTAATTGCTGCATGTCGTATGAATACTCCTGCACTTAGCTCTGCTCACAAAAGGAACTGTTTAGAAATCCTTCTCTTTTATGACATTTAAATGAAACAAGGAAGGTAGCAAAGGAAGGTGCAGTTACAAGTTCTCTGCTACAATATGAAAATATTTTCACACAATCAGTTTCACTATTTAGCATACAAAGCTAACATAGGAGTGAGTAAAGGAGGATTTATTCCATACCACTTTTAGAAATGATGGATATGTATCTTAGGAAGGAAACTTTTCATAACTTTTTCAATCTTTAACCACATTGTGTCTTGTCATTACCATGCATTCCCTCCAAACTTTACTAGTCATGTCATTGGTCTGGTTTTCAACAAAAAGCAAGGACTATGTCTTATGCCGTAGGCAAATTCAGCAACTTTAATAACTTGTGATACAATTAAAAAAGTGCTTAAGTTTCATCTCTCCACATGTTGACAAGTAGGGTTTTCACATGAAGACATGTTTTATTTTTGTATCCATTCAAACAGTCCTATTAACTCCTATCATACTCATGCGCGTTTATACATGTAGATGAACATATTATAAGCAAATATGGGTAGTTATATTAGCCAATTGTGGACATCTTAAAGTGCATTAACATTGTCTTTGTGGCACAATGTTGATAGGGGTAAGGCTTGTGCAAATCCTATAATGTGTGTATTTTAGTTCTTGGCTCTTGGCTCTTTTAGTCTGCACTGTCTTGTGTATCCACCACACACAACCCAGGAATCAAATCACCAAATATTTACACTTGAGCGGCAGCTTTTCCATGAGCTAACCCAATTAATCAAAGTTAAAGCAAAGTTAAAGTGGCCCCTTGAAGAGCCACTCTGATGCAATGCACTAGAGGCAGAGAATTTAGCGTTACAAACATCACTTGGAGGTTTCAAGTGAAGTTGGAGAGCTATGTTGTTCACTCACTTACGTTAGCTGCTACTAAGTGCATCTAAAGCTCTGAACTGAATTCACAGTGTGACATTTCATTAGCTTAATGCTTAATTTCCACTATCTCTGATCCGGTAACCCTGTAGCAAACAATCCCATTTAATAATATACTGCCAAGATGTTTCCTATTGGCCTTCATTTAGCCTGTCCAAACACTGTAAAACATTATCTCAAAGACACACAAGCATTCAAATGCACACACATACACATCCTGCTATCAGCTTGCAGAGCACAGTTACAAATCTGCTCTGCATCCCTGCAACAAATGATCAGCTCCAGGCGACACCAATTTTGAAAAGGCCAAGGGACCAGCGTCATTCCTCAAAGGCCTCGTTTCTCTTCTGTTTCCTCCTCCCTGCTGAGCAATTTGAGGATATTGATTTGTATCTGCTGAGGTCTGATGAGATGAAATGAGAATAAGGCGAACTGATCCTGTTTACTAAATGCCCACTGTCTCTGATCCTACTGAATGACAACAAGTCATTGTGCTGGAGAAAGAAGCTATTGCAGGGCCACAGGTTCATTCTAGGACTGTGGTGTTTTACTATCAATCAAGAAAAAAGTGATACATTCGATAAAGAACGCAGAGGAGAAGGAGCAAAGACAACAAAGAGTGATGCAGATGAAAGGAGGCAGGTAACTCACTCCACTACTAATTATGTTTACATTTAATTAGAATAAAACCTGGAAAAAGCTCAATTTATTTTTGAACTGAGCAAGTATTACTAGTATTTGTTCAAACTCTTGGATATCAACCAAATGTTTTAGTATCTTTATCTGGTTGAAACTAGGGGGCAAGACGTTTGTGCCTTAGTTGTTTTGGAGGCTGACTAACACATGTTTTCCTTATACAAACTAACATCGATTTTCCTGTTCGCAGCCTCACAGTGTTGAAGAAGTCAAAAGGCATCCATGGATCATACTTAGGGTTTCATGAGTTTGACTCTTGAGATGAGAAAGGAGAAGTGCTTGAGCTGCACTCAAGTTGTTGACTTGTACTCAAAGGGATGACTGGCTGTAGACAAAGTTTTTTCTGACTTTGCTGCATGTCCATTTTTATTCCGCAAATGTACAAAACCTCCACATTAAATAGCATTTCATCCTCTGACTTTATGGCAGGATGGAATGTCTGGAGGCTAAAAAAGGCTTGGGATACTAGAACTCATCAATAATGTGATGTATAATAGAAGTGGTGCTATGTAAATCAAGCATATGACCATCAACACTAATAAACTGATAACAAAGTTATCAGTTTATTAGTGTAGCTGACCCTATAATAGATCTTCTATGTTTCCTTGTTGCATCATAATAGATGTCAGATAGAACTGTCTCATTATACTTGAGTAAATGTAAAAAAAAAGGCCTCTTTAAAGGTCCTCTGCACTGCTCTAAAAACATATATAAATAGCTGATAGTGTGTTGTTCTGAGTAAGCTGCTGCACTGTATAACGCAGACAGGAATGGACAGTCAATGAAGGATCAGCTGACCATGTGTAAATGTCAGATGAAAGCTGGAAGGAAGAAGAAAGGCCTCAGTAACTTGACAGATGTAGCATGATAATTAGATGGAGAAACTGAGTAGAAAAGAGGAGGGGGGAAACATGGCAAGCAGGACAGAGGTTAATTCTTCACTGGAAGAAAGGTTTTTCTCATTAGAGCAGACCTGCCTGTCGTTGGCTTGGCCATTTTCACCATGACATCATGTTTTCTAACCTTTAGGTTTTGCTGAGCACATATGCTTCCCTTCAGCATCACTTTACTCCATATTCAGTTGCACATATCCATACCCTGGAGCTGCCCAGTGCAACCTCTGTCTTCCACTGCTGGCCGCTGAGCAGCTCCAGTGGAGCGATCAGGGATCGGATACCTTTCTTGGGGGTATCTGAACAGCTGCGAAGGGAAAGTATTGCTAATCCACTCATTTTCATTTTCATTTTCAGGATTCAAGATGGAGACTTAGTGATTATCAGACTTTTATTCTAACCTCTTGTTTCCTGCTTCCTTCAAGTGTTTATCATATGCTATGTAAACTATACTAAGTTTTTTTACGCTTTTTTAATCACCCTTTGATAAATTAATTGCACACAATCATCCAGTCATTGATGATTCTGTATACACAAAGACAAACACACACAAGCATTTTATTTGCTTTCTCATCTAAGCTGATTACATCCATAAATCTTGTTTTGATTTCTCATGAGGTAAGGAGATGCTGCTTCACGGTCAATATCCTGTTTTTATTGTACCGCTGCATTGCTCGCTCTCTGTATTTCCACCCTGGGAGATAGGCAAACACTGTTCATCTTTAATACGGCTTCTTGGTGTAAGAGTAGAGACGAAAATCCACTGTGGAAGCCTGATTTAACATTGCACAAAAGGCAAGTGAAAAAACAAATCACAGCAACCTACAAAAGATAGTGTGTGATGTATTTCACCTTGGTTTTGTGTGTCTGTTGTAAATCAACTAAACCCTCTATTGTCAGAGCTCTGAGCTGCTTACTATGGCCTGAACCAGGTAGCGGGAGAAGCACAGTACCTCACCATACAGGATGTCTGAAAAAATGCTTCTGTGCAATCATTAGAATCAACCCACTGGCTTTATTCCATTTCAAAATGACCTGAACTGAGGTAATGGCGACAGTACAGTAATGTCTTTACCACAACTTATGGCAGAAAGCTTTAAGGGGCTTCACAGGGTCATGGCTAATGATCAGTCCGGGTTGTTTTTTATTGTAGAGCAATGCTTCATTGATTTTTTATGACAATCTTCAAAGTTACTAAAGAAAGTACCATCAGAAAAAAATATGAGCAGAAAAGGACCTGAACAAACCCAAACTACCAAACTTCTGTACTTTAGTCTCCTGGACCTTCTCAGGAGTCAGGAAACACACACACAGTGATTCAACATTAACTCACTCACGGGTGGAGTAATATTGAAGTGCAGTCTGCTTTTAGTATTACAGCTCTCCTGTCCAGTCCCAGAGGCTCTACACTGGGGTGTATGTCTAAAAATTGACTCTGTCTTACTTCAGGTAACTTCACGCCAACTCAACTGGACATGGAAAAGCTCTCAGCTGTGCCTCTTTCTCTGGTCTCTTCTGAAGGTCACCACAGAGTTAAAGGAAAAAGCAGTACCTGTGCTTTTTATATTTTAAATATGCAGTTTATTATATACTGGGGATATTTAACTCCCCATCCCTATACTAAAGGGATGATACATACAACAAAATTCTAGGAACTGATATTTTATGTAGTTTGTTTTATCTCCCCTGGTTGCCAGATGGATTAAGTTTGATACATCAAAACATTAAAAAAAAAGATAATCACTCTATCTAATAGCCAATACAAAACTAGTGCTGCAACAAATGATTACAGTATTTTTACTTATCGATTAATCTGCAAAATATTGTGATGATTAATTGTTTTCGAGCCCAAAGGGACATCTTTATGTTACTTTTTGCTTTTCGGTTGAAAACTCCCAGACAGTGAATCCTTACTTTCAAGAAGCTGGGACCAGGAATGGTTTTAGAGTTTTGCTTGAAAAACTGAAAAACAATTAATTGATTATCAAAGATTTGGCAACTAATTTTCATTCAACCAATCAACCAATCTTTTGCAGATTTGCTCTATCAACATTGTCTTTTTTAATTCAACCTTTATTTTATCAGGACAGTCCAGAGAGATCGAGGTCACTCCATGAGAATGAAGGCTGAAATTGCAGTATAGTTTAATGAACATACATCCTTAATCTGCATTAGCTGCATCTTCATTCAAAGTTACAACTAAATTGCAAAATTAAGAAAAAACATATAACTGAAGTGAGCTGAAATGTTTAACAGAATAGCGACTCCTCCCAGTAATCACGGTTAATTAATCAACACTCACACAGTTAAAGCTTCAATTCTCTTAACGGTTCACCTGAGCCAGAACTCCATTTTGAATATTAATAAATTCTCCCACAAATATCAAGCAGAGACCATCTTGTGATGGGATCACAGCCGCCACGACACCCGTCAATATGTTCACATTCTCAGTACTCATCAGACAGACCAAACCCATCTTGGATCTTGGCCTTCAATTTGATCTTAACTGCACACCTATAAACTTTTTTGACTGCATCTTGCACATTTGAAATCTGTCCACAGTCAGACAGACAGACAGACAAGATGAAAACAATACCAGCTGTATAAGAGTAGACGGGAACGACTGGAACTGGGTCACAGTGATTTGCAACTTTACACGATGTAGGACAGAGCCATAAAGAGGGATGCCAATGGCCCCTTTCTTACTTCCTACCTCCCTGGTACTGGCCCCTTGTTTGGACCTCACCCATTTTCGAACTCAACCTTAATTTTGATATCAACTTCACACCTGTAAAGTTTCACAACTGTGTCTGGCATGGTTGTGATATTATCACACTGGCAAAATATGTCAGACAAAGAACAGAGATATATACAAACAAACACAAAGACTCACAAACCGAGAACATTACCAGCTGACGCTGCTGCGGCTGGTAAAAAAGACTTTGGATATATAAAACGTTCCCTATTCTGTCTTTTTTCTCTGCAGTCTTTCCTTTCCAAATGGAGATATGTTATAACTCTTTGAACAGCTCGTCCAAATTGTGAGCGAAAATAAAGAAATGCTCTCAATCACAATTGCACACATGCCCATGCACACTTTTGGATGCACAACATACCAACTGTGAGGTCTGGCATCAGTTGTGGGAATGGAGCTTTTAAGCAGCATACCTTCCCCTCCATATGCTCCCAAACCCAACCTAGCAATTACATGGAAACCTCAAAGCTAACCATAGAACACTATCTAAGGGCAGCATCATGGCTACCAGCCAGTGTTGACCTAGCCTGGAGATACGCCTGCACTCTGAATCCTTCCATCATGTCTGAAAAAGCCCTCTGAGTTGAAACTGTTTCATGTGTGGACAGTGATTAAAGAGTGTTTGGTCGAATTTGAATGGAAACACCAATCATTTCACATAATGTGATGAGTTTTTACTGAACCCCAGTAATGCAGCTCAGAATTTTAAGAACATATTGTACATCATTCCTCATTGTTTCTAAAAAAAAGTTGTGCATTCTCATACACTGTCTTCATCCAAGAAACGTGCTCTTTTATTTATGTCATAGTCTCTATTTCACACTATATGAGATCTCCTTGCAAGCATCCTAAAACTGGGTCTTGAACAAAGCAGAGCACAGTGCTGCAGATTATCTGCAGAGCATTGCCAGATTTCACCAGTCACCAGTTTGGGATCGCAGCTCTCTGTTTGGCTGCACACTGACTGTGCTAAACATCTGGTGATGTGTAGAGAAAGAGAGAGGATTGTAATTCTATATTGTTAGTTTTGGTGTGTTTCTATAGACAATCGTATGCAAAAAGCTAATGCAGTGAATGTTTTGTTCTCTGATGGAAGTATTCATTTAATTTATGAACATATTTATGCCACATAAATGTGTTTACTTTATTCTACTTGTCATTACTAAAAGCACGATTAAAACACATGCATCCAATAGTTTAATAAATAACAATGCTTAATTCATTTCCAGTAATCTCAGATATGCGACTCCTGTGTGAAGCTCTGCACATGACTTAATCTGTAGCAGCATAAATTCAATACAGATTAAGTGCTGTTACAGCCTCACCTGTCCTTACATTTGTAATGTCAGTAATAAAGAAACACCAGGTGAATATATTAAGATATGAAGAGTAAGAAATTATTTGTCAGAAAATCCCCTGCTCTGAATTCTTCAGAGAAAATGAAACAGATTTTCTTTATTAGTATAATAGGCTTACTGAGCCATTACACCAGATCAGAAGATATAACATTACATGGTTTGAAATCTTCACATTCACCAACGAAAAACTAGTTTTTCATGAAAAACTGCTTCATAAACTTCTCACCCTGCAAAACAATAGTAATGATGAATAATCTTATTCAAACAAGGGAGAAAATCTGTGTGTGTATAACCTATTTCCAACACTGAACTGAGATCTTAAAGGTGTTCTGTGTTTTGCGTGGAAAAATATATAGTAGTTAAAGTAGGATTTATTTTCTCAACATGCAGTTATTTGAAATGATCCATTTATGGGTGGGTTATTTGTTCAGGCTGTGCCACCAGGCACTCACCTGCGATCTCCCCAATGAGACTGAACAGGAAAATGTCTTTGAACCATTTTTAGTCGGGCCCCTCACCTGGGGTCAATTTGACTTGGGTAACTCTACCAGGAGCTGTTTCCTCTGAAAACAAAGCTTCCAGAATCACCATTTACTACGTTTTAAAACTATTTCTGCACACTACTCATTTTTCAGTGAAAAATAAACGAAACACATACAGTTACTTTCCTGAAAACCACTGGCTACTGATCTGTCTTGTATCAGCTGATAGCTTCAGAATGTTTTCCTCTCTGAATTGCTCAAAGGCCTCTAAACAAATGTGCTCCTGTGTTCAGGGTTGAGGGCAGATAAAAATCCTTACATTGCCTTAACCCTCACCAATTGTTAAAATAAATAAAAAATCCCTTACATGTTAATTGAGAGCACAAATCAAACAACATATCCGGCTTAAACATAGTCTAACTGCAGTCCAGAGAGATGTTCAGTACATCACATAATGTGCTTGCTTGTCTACCCATCCATACTGTGCTGCCTGGCTGGGAGTCGCCGCTGGCATTAAGCACAACATACTGGCTGCGACTTCGCCGAAGAGGACAGAAAGTACTTGGATGGGCTTCCCTTCCACCCTGCTGCTTCAGCTCCTCTTTGTTTGTAGGATCAAGGACTGAATAAGGACATCGGGAGCTAGTTTGATGTTGAGAAGTATTTTATTTTTCCGCCTGGTGCTCAGTGAAGCTTTCTGTACTTCACCTTCTGTTTGTATGCGTGTGCAGCTCCGTGTGTGATGCTGTCTGCCTGCATCCAGCATCTCAGTATTCTCGGCCTCGGTGTTCTCACAGTGCATAGCTGCACACACAAGCACACGCTGTATGCTTACGACATATGCGAGCACTAGCACCCCCACTCTTGCACCCACCTACACACACACACACACCCTGCCTACTGGACTGTAACCATGGAAACGGAGCGCCTGCCCAATAGGGGTTGGGATGGAGGCAGCAGAAGAGAGAAGGAAGTGTATTTACCTCTATTCATGTCTGCTCTACATGAGATGATGAATCAATGTAACACACAGTAAAACTGAATTGACATTCAGTTTTTTCTTAATATAGAATGTTACATATGAATATAATCTTATAACATAATCTAATATATATTTATATGTAGCTACATATCCAGAAGACAATATTAGAAATGTCTGATGAATAGAAACTGATGCTTTCATTCATCGTGATGTGAGTAATGAGTAGTTATATTCTTGACTTTATGAGTGTAGAAATACCACACATAAAACTATAATCACTGGTTATATTTTTGTGAATTTTGTTATATTTATGGCTCCTCTTCTTGTTAATAGCTTTCTATAGTCTCAGCTGACATGATGATGTCAGAGCCAATTAACAGAAAAATATGATGCATAATACGTTATGGGTTACAGTACAGTTTTTTGATCCTATGAAATATTGAAATGTTTCTTTTCATTGTACACAACTGTTTTTTTGATAACAATAATATATAATAATATATATAAAATATCTATCATTTCTCTCTCTCTCTCTCTCTCTACATATATATATATGTAGAGAGAGAGAGAGAGAGAAAATATATATAGCTATACAATGTAGCAATATAGATATACTATATATTTTAACTCCAGAATGTATTTATCTATGGAATTTTGATTGCTGGGTTGCATATTTACCACACTTGCAATCAACATGGGCTATTTTAACCATCTTTAAATCCATCAGGGATCAAAATGTTGTCCATTTAATCAAATGTATGTTGTTTTCTTTGTCACATTGTATATCATAATGTTTGTCATACCGCTGATTTCATTCCTGCATTTTTGCAGCATGTTTCAATATAAAAATTATATTAATATTCATGTTCCTTGTTGTATTTAAAGACAATAAAAGACATGCTTTTACATTTACATCTAGTAGCTTTACCTATATAGAGACATCTCATATTTACAAGTATTAACATCATTAAACTGGCACATCACGATGATACTGTAGTTTATAGGCTGAAAGGCTTACATCACATCTAAAGAATCCTTAGATTGACAATAAGGTGTAAATGCCTTTACTCTAAAGCCGCATGGTTTCAACAAGAACTACAGAATAAATCTGTTCATGTACACATTACAAGTGCATTTGTCATTATGGTTGGATTTAAAAGCATTCTTCAGCTTAGCATGACTATAAACCTGTCTGTTTAATGTCTTTTCTGATGTACAGTCACAGACATAGCACCCATTTAGCCAATAGAGCAACTCAAAGACACCATATAAGGTGCCATAGCTCTTACTCTCAGTGTTGACGGCACGCGGCCATGATAGAGTCTGATTTATACTGTACATTGAAAACTCTTGGCAGCAACATGACCTATTTACTACAGCTTTATTAATTATTAAAGCTGTGAAAGTCAGGGTTCGAGAGCCTTGAACGAACATCGATTCTCACCAGGAGGTCAAGGAAGTAAAGACTTTTGAGATTATTTTAGTAGGACACATTTATTTTTAGGCAGCTACATCCCCAAGTTACTATCCTGAAGATGATCTACAGACTTCTACCAGAGAAACTGTTCAGCAGCTTCAGATTCTGACTCATTTCATCACGTGAAACATTTCTTATTTTTTTAACCTATAGAGCACTTTTCTAGAAACCCACATTACGATAAAAATCAAGTGAAATCAGGAACAATTCTCTGATAAAAGCATGTTTTAAGGCTGCGCGAAAAAAAAATCACATTACAATTAATCTGACAGATATTACGATTGCCATATTTATGATCTGTGACTACTCTTATTTTTTTAATCACAATTAATTTTTTTAGCTGTAAAAGTAATTTAAATCCTGATGATGTGACATTTGTTGGGGTCTGTACTGGAGGCCAGTTGTTTTATCCTAAATATTCATGTTTTATTTCAGAATGTCTTTTTTGAAAATTTTCAGTTATGTTAACACATGCTCTTTATTCCAAATGATGTGACACTGAAATGCAAAACTGTGTGAAATCCTGGTCTGATTTCCAAAGAAAAGGATGGATTAACTCTATTGTATATAAAGTACAGGGAATGGACAACATTTCATTAAGACCAATACCATCTACTTAAATCCAAAACAACAATCCTGCATCTTTGCACTGTTAATGTGAAGCAGAGGAAGGAAAAGAGCAGTGCTTGTCCCATTCTCATTATCACTGCTGAAGTGCCCTTGAGCAAGGCAATTAACCATCAGTGCTCAAGAGGGACTGCTCTGTATCCAGCAGTGTGGAGCAGAATTGTTGTTCCGGAAGTGTCCGTGTTAACTGACACTACCCAGAATAAACAAAGGGTAAACACTTAATGCCAAAAAGTTTCTATACATTAACTACAGTCCAGTCCACTCTACGGTGTGCAGTGGACCCTTGAATACCTACACACGCTTAAACCATTCACAAACATGCACAAGTTCAGGCACACAGCCTCTATTTTCATTCATCATCTCGTTACTTTCATCATCATTCTCAGTTTCCATAGCAACACGTTCAGAAATTACATGCGGATGTCGATTCATCAAGAAGAGATATGGGTTTTTAATTCAATAATGTTTATCTGCTGGTCAGAGTGTCTGACTTTCATATTACATTTTCTCCCCGACCACAGCTGCACAGACACGATCTGAGGAAAGTGATGTGCAGTTCATGTCTGTGGGAGATTTTACTGTTCACATTTATTTGATTGTTCCTTTGTGTGTTTTGGAAATTAATTTTCCAAGAGTTTTAAATGACTCAATCACTGGGAACAAAGCTGATCACACAGCACCGACACTTCGAAAAGAAACTTGGCAATTAAAGCCTTTTGATAATGAGTTTTGGCTATTATCACGCCTGCAGCGGTGCTTCGCGTGGGCTGTAACGCTAGAATAATATTTTCAGATCCTCAGCCCACCTCCACATCTCTCCCTCACACTCTGTGTGCATTACAGGTGGAGGAGAGTGTCAGCGATACAGAATGTGTGTAGGCGAATGAGTGGGTGGCAGCTGCGATTCAGAACCCTGCGTCTTCACATGTGGGAATCCGTCACATGGCTGAAGACAGAAGGATGAGTGGGCAGAATAGTGACGGAAAGAGAGAACGTCAGTTTGGCAACCTAGTGAAAATGTCAGTACATGTGCTCGCTCGGTTATGACGTGTGTCAGAGAAAACATCAACAGTATCTAACTCAGCTAAAGCTTACTCGAACATCCCCTAAAGTTGCTTATTCCAAAAATTACCTGATGCAAACTGCTGAGTTTACAATAAAGCTCAGCTAAAAATGCAGTGAAGCTGCATTTATTGACATTGCTGGTGCTCTTATCCAGAGCAGCTTACAGTTAGAACTGCAGGTAGGAGCTCAGTCTCCAATAATGTTGTCCTTTAAGCACGGATTATGAAGCCATTAAACAAACCTCTCTTACTCTCCCAGAAGAAATTATTGCTCTTTTTGCACACTCCCTCCACATTACGGATGCATGATTGTGGATTTTTGCCAATATCTGATATTTTCCAACTCATTTTGGCTGATTGCCATCTCACTGAAAGACAAAAATCTCTCTAATAGTAGAATAAACATGATACTATGCCTACTCTTGGTGGCTCACTGTCAGATGCAAACAACAACCCTAATCACCAGAATAAATGTTGACAAAGTATGTTCCTGCAAAATCACAGGTGAGTTAAAACTTAGTAATAGTATTTTAATGTTGCAACTTTTTTCAGTTGAATTTTCTATTTATGTCTGGTCACCACAATGCGCTTATGCTCTGGTTAGGTTTAGGCACAAAAAACACTTGGTGAGAGTTTGTAAAACATCATGTTTTTGCTCAAATTTCCTGATTTGGTCACCACATAGATGGCTGGAAATGTCCCAAGTTCTCCTGATAAGTATCACTTTTTTGTTGCCATGAACATGGTTGGAAATTGTCCTGCAGTCTCCTTAAAAATATCCTGTGGTATCACCCTTACAAATGTTCAAACTAGAAAAAACACAGGCCACATCCATTTCATAAGACAGGTGCATCGGAGAGGGACAAGTAGATCAGGAGTTGAAAGCAAAATCCTGCACACTATCTAACTACTGCTACGGAAATAAATGTATCTTTGCAGGTTAGACAGAACACAGGATTCCTCTTTCAAGATTTGCAAATGTTGAAACACACTGTGGTCACCGGTTTGGCAGCCTTGTAACCCCAACACCATCCCCTCCACCTCCGATATAAGAGACAGGTAATACACGTGCAATGTGATGTGATATGACACGTTTTGTACAAGTGTCAATATGGTACATAGCTTTTTGCACAAACTTGTAGACACATCTGTAGTTTGCAGAAATGTTAGTTTATCCTGGCGTGTGGGTTGCAACCACACAATGGTTCAGTATCATCTTATTGGCCTGTCATATTACCAAAAATGTTCATTTCAGGTATAAGCTTATATTTCCTTTTATAGCCTTTATCTGCTGACACAGATGGTGTGTGGATATTATCTTGCGTCCCTACACACACCCCACACAGGGCTTAGCCTGGACAGCTCCTGGTCACCTTGTCAACCCTTAGTTAGATGTGACAGCAGATTCTAAATAATAGATGATCTTCCATGTGAGCGTTCATTCCAATGTTGTTGTGGCTTCTTTCTTGTGACAAATGTACTTATTGTAAGACACTTTGGACAGAAGCATCTGCTAAATGCCCTAAATGTAAATCTATTGTGTCGCAGGTAATTT
Source organism: Spondyliosoma cantharus (assembly GCA_900302685.1). Taxonomy (NCBI): domain Eukaryota; kingdom Metazoa; phylum Chordata; class Actinopteri; order Spariformes; family Sparidae; genus Spondyliosoma; species Spondyliosoma cantharus. Next base: position 12,287 of record OMLP01015577.1, on the reverse strand, counting down.
GCATGAAATGTTTCTAGTGTGTGATAAAGTCTGCATAGGAAATAATGTTAAGCAGTGCTGCATCTGTTTTATTTTCCAAAAGCTCTTTAAAATCTGATTGAACAATCCTGATCCATCTCATCAGTTCGGCTTCTACACTTAAACCCTCAGCATTCATCAGATCATACTGTAGATCTTATACTATATGATTAATCAGAAACAAGGTTTTACCAGTGACATGTACGGTAAGGTGTATGAAATTTCTTCAATGGTGCAGACAGCAGTAGAGACTCAAGTACTCAATAAGAAAAGAGAGATAAAGAAAATAAATAAAGACGGAAAAGATGGTAGTGTGATTGAGGAGGAACGCACAATGGAAGAAAGGTGACTGAGGAAGGGCAAATGTAATGGAGAATTATTGATAGCAGAGAAAAAAGAAAAAGGATGAAAGATAGAAGACGAGGAATGGACAATGGAGGGAAGATGTGGAGACAACAGCAATGAAATGTACGTGAGAAGGGATGGAAGCAGGAAGAGGTTTACTTAAATGTTAAGGGTTGAAGGGTAATATGAGTGAAAAGGAAGACAAAGAGACGATGATGTCAGGGCAGTGGGAGGAGTAAAAGGAGGCATGCAGGTTGAAGATGAAAGAGGGAAGAAGAGATGTGAAAATGAGCTGCTAGACTCCTCTAGCAGTTCATTTTCACATAGACAACAACCTGCTCAGTCAGTCAGTCACGCGCGCGCGCGTGTGTACACACACACACACACACACACACACACACACACAATTGAGTTATGAACAGTGCCAGATTAAAATCAAGTGTAAAACTCTTAAAATAAAATAAACTACAAAACACTCCTACAATACAAGATCAAGTTCCAGTTAGTTTAGCTTTAACTAAAATGTATATGCATCTACTAAAATATGTGTTGTCTTCATTAAACAAAGTGATTGAAATGTAACCCCCCACAAAACTTAAATAACTATTTAATTTGCATAGAAGAGAAGTTAATGCCAGCGAGACTCTTCAAACAGACTGCAGGCAAACTGTGTGCTAATCGTGTCTCAATTGCAATTCACTGAAGCAACAAACCCTCCTATTGAGACTTCGGCCTCAAATAATGAGGATCCCTCATTCTCACTCAACAGGATGCCGGCAAAGTAATCTCTGTAGTGAGATCCAACACGTAGAGATCGACAGATAAGCTATAAAGACAGTGAGAGATGACAGATACACACAGGGCAGTAGGTGCCTGGAGGCCTCAGTTGGATTGTCCTGTTGATTTTTGTTTGTACAAATCCCCAGAAATCTCTAAGAAGTGAAAAAGTAAGAGCCCTTCTACCCTCGTCTGCTGCATTTGCATATTGGTTTTGTCTTTTCCAATTCAAAGTGCTTTATAAAAATTGATGTTATTATCCGCAGTTATTGGCCATTAAAAGAATGTGCAATTTCAGCTACCACTGAAGTAATTTTTTCACAGTATGCTGTCTGACAAATGCAAAATGGATCTGAACCTCATTTCGGCTGTCCCTGTGGTTGGCCACTTTTCAACTTTTCAAAATACAATCCCATTACTAATGGCAACATCAGAGCAGCAAAATATGTTCACAGCCTATGAATTTTATAATTAATTTACCTGCAAAACTTAGCCGACCAGTTAGGTGACCTGTTTGCCCTACAATCAGAGCATTTTACCCTGTAAGAATGCAGCAACATGCAGGATTAATCAGCTTGTAAGCAATCAACTTCCTGAAACTCCATAATGTCTTCTCTTTCCTGGTTAAGAGACGCTGAATGGAACGACAGAATGAGGAAAGAAATTATGTGCATGAAATATGCTTCAAGGAAGTTCAACATCCCTCTTAGGTTACGGCCTGGTGTCAAATTCTACTGCTTGGAATCTCAAATTGAGAACTGGAAGAGTTCCTCGCCATGATGACCACTATGACATAATAATAATGACTTGATGCCCATGAGGACAGAAGTTGAGAGTTTATGTGTATAATTATTATCGTATCTCCCGACCCCAATCTCCTCACCACCTCTGAAATTCCAAAATATCTCTTACCATTTGCAGCGGCCTCTTTCGAAGGTCCCTCTCAGTGACCAGTCTCTCCTGGTCGGTAATGTAGAGTCCACGCTGAGCCAGCGCCTGAATGACAGCATCGTGGCCCAGCAGGGGCTTGGCAGCATCGCTCTTCAGGATGAGGCTGCCAGCCCTGCAGTAGAGGTCTGCAGACAGCAGGAGGCTGGCAACAGGAGGCTTCAGGTGCTCCTGCTCATACTGGTCTGTGTAGAAAGGGTCCTTTAAGTCGGCTGGGATGCTGTCTGTATATTGGAAGGGAGAAAGTGGGGTTTTGTTTAAGACAGGTAAAGAGACTGCACTTCAGATTTTGACATGACAACCAAGACCACCAACATAGCATGTTTCTCAATTTTCTACATCAACAAATCACTGAGAAGAGCATGATGAGGATTAGGGGGAAAAAAATGAAAATAGCAAAAATAACGGCTTCGATGCAATTAGAAGAGAAAAACAGGGAAAACAGAATTAACTTTTTTAATTCATGCTCTAAATATGGAAACAGAACAATTTCGTCATGATTGTATCCCACTTCTCCCAAGGAATTCAGTAACAAAACTATAGAATAAAAAAGTGGAAAATCAAGGAAACCAATTCAAAATCTTTCTGAAGAGTTTTCCCCTCAGATTCTGTTCCATTACTTTTCTTTGACATGTCTGCTTCTTCTTTTTTATTGCCACGCTTTGACGATATCTTGACATGGATATATGTGTGGATAGGCCTCAGCGTTGCTATAGCAACTGCAGGAGGAGTGGAACCCGATCAATTCATCTCGTCTGTATCGCTGTAGCCTCCCTGGGAACACCCCTCTCACTGCCTGCCTCATCAAAGTGTGCGTGCGTGCGTGCGTCACCTTAAGCAAGTCCACTGCAACACTTCGAATAAGTCAAAAACATTGTATTTCTTTATTGTTTTTGTCTCATCTCATACATTCCTTGGCAGTGTTTGCTGGGCTGGGAAGCATTTCTTAAAAAAAGCCTTCTCTTGAACAAAGAAAGGATGGCTATTGTACAGAAAATATCAGCATGAGCATAGCCCAAGCAAGTCCCTCTTTTTCTACAACTGATTAAACAACAAAACCATGATTAATTGGTTTCAAATGAGATGCTGCTGCTGCTGTGTGAAATCATCAAAACACATCTGAATACACTCCAGATGCAGAGCTCATCAGCAGGAGAATAGATGTAAATTTTGATAACCGCCTAAGTGAATGCAGAGAAACATGTGGCATGTGGCGACAGCTTCATACTCCCCGCTGCCCATCCTGAAATAGCAGTCACTGAATGAACGAATCACCTGCTTAGACTGACCATTATCAACAAGGTCATCTACAGATGGGCTCTGTTATTATTTAGTAGGAATGTAGACAGAAGCAGTAGCAGCCCTCTAGGTTATGTGCTTTTCCTATACGTACTGTGTTCATATTATTGATGCCGACAAAGAATTCACCTTTTCTCGAGCCCTCCCCCCTTCATCCTCCACAGAGAGGTCAGAGGTCATGCTGAGATACAGAAAGTCAGCATCTTGCTCAGGCAACCTATTGATTACATTTCATATTGTTCAGAGAAATTGCACAACAGTGTTTACATCATCCATGGGTATCAGAGCAGACAGAACATTCTTGATACAATCATTTGATGAGATTCGGATTTGATAAAACACTATATATTAATTTACTTGATTTGTAATTTATCCTCCACTATCTAATTTGTAGTATTCGAGCTTTATTTATGGAGGGCAGTCTATGAAACCGTGCATCAATATTCAAGTATTCAACTGTTGATAACAGAGCAGAACCACAGCTGTTTAAATAGGGGCATCTGTTCAGTAATTTTTAAGGCGATGTGGAGAGAATTACTCCAACATTTCCCCCATATTTAAACAGCTTCTGGCCATGATCAATCTTCTCTGAGCTCTGCTTATGAACCATAGTTGGATAGTACATTGAACGCTGGTATTAGCTTGTACTGTCTGATAATATTTGATTGAATTTTCTTACAGCAGATGATCCGCTGCATAGGCAGCATCTTGCCTCTACTACAGTGCATATTCTTGATGCCCTTCTGCATTGGTGTAATGAGGCAGATGCATGTGAAGTATTCAGAGCAGCGTAGGCAGGGATCTGGAGATGAGCCCGCTCTCTCTCCCTCTCTCTCTGGAGGGCTGTATTTTTGGAATCAGACCACTTCTAGCAGTCCTCATTGAAAATACACAGAGGATCTGTGAGGAATCTCATGTTTGCCGGGCTATTACAACACAGAGCAAGGAATAATGTGCTCTGCGCTGTGGCTACAGCACCAGAATACCATTATGACGACACTGTTCAGGCAAACGCAGCTGCATTGGTTACTTTAGAGCTGATGTGTTTAAGACCACATGGATAGTAAGCTAATAATATTGCAGTAACTACAATAAAAGGGATAAAATGGATGCTTGGGTTGATTTTAGGTATTGCACTAGAGCTGCAATCAAAGCAATTTGGCTTTATATTACTCTGTCTTTATCGGCTAGAATTTCACCGATACAATAAATAGCTAATAATATAAATGTATGTATCCCTCATCCCTACTTTATCTTTCTTATAAAGACAAAAGATGAACTGTGTTACTGAGTTATGTTTGTCAAGCTTTTTTCTGTATTTGTTTCTTTCAAAGGTCTAATTGAAAATCCAGGTCATATAGACTACAACCATAAACAGCAGACTGGAAACATGACTTTCCTGATCAAAAGTGAATGTAATCATGTTTTTTTCCCATACACATTGTTCACCTACAGGGGCCAAGCATCCCAAATCTATTCTCGGGTGAAGTGATTGTGTTTCTAAGGTAAATGGGCAAACAATCAAATTCTGATAACAGAAGACAAATAAGGCAGGCACAGATCCACAACCTGGATTAAAATTGCTTTTGTACACTGACTGGACTGTATTTCTGAATCCCTCACAAAGTGATCAGCCTCAGCTAGAGACTTCTGAGGTAAGATTGTCTTAAAACTCAGCTTTAGACAAATAGTGTTTTCACTTCAGTGAAAGTGAATGCAGCATGGCCTAATCCATCTTTACATTATTTTTAGTGGAGAAAATTTTCTCCACTAAAAATGAAAATATTTTTGTTATATTAGCTCAAAATTTAACTTTGATTCAGGTAAATGACCAACATTTAGTTACTATATGGCAGTCCACATGCATCAGGATCTGGTGTAGGTCACATGGGAAATATAATGAAAAATAGGACACAATCCACTGACTGTTATCGGGAAACTCAGTCAGTTTGTGCCAAAAGCTTCAGTTTGATTAATTTATCTTGAATTAATGATTGTGATTAAAACACTTTTCAGTCATTCTTGGGAACTGTAGGAAGCATATCTTTTGACCAGGGGCCATGCATTATAGCTCTAATTATAGGTCCAGGGCCATGTATGGTCGGAGCATGACGCCAATCATACACATTAATCGTCTATAAGAAGAGAGATCTTGTTCTGCTTCTCTGAAAGCACCTTATCAGCCCTCGGTCTTAGACATGGTACAACATGAATGTCATGAGCTGTGGGGATTTTGTGAAGAGTTCTAAGAGACTATTCTGTAGAAGAATTGGACACTTGCTGGAACCTCAAAATACTCCCAGTCTTTACTTGTCTTTTATGCATTTTCAATGCCACAAGAATGTGATAAGCCCTGCAATTTGCCATACTTCCACTCCGAAGGCTCATTCTCAATTAAGTTAGAGAGCGATGTATCACCACTTCACCCGACAAGACTTTAGAGTCCCTGCTGCGTGTAATGTGAAAATGTGATTTGAAAATATGTGTCAGTAACCTACCACCATCACAGAAAGTCACGATGATACCAGGGTGACTGTGGCAGATATTTTGGTGGAAGAACATGAGTTACTGTTACTGTAAATCCATGTTGTTGTAATTCCTTTTGATGGACAACAGAGGGTGATGAAAGTTATTCATTACACAAAACACCTCTAACTCCAGCAGGTGAAGCTAATTCTGAGCAATAAAAAGTAACAAATGAGCTTTGAGTGGTTTCTCAGCAGCAGTGCTGAAAAAAAACAACTAGATCTGGTGATGATTACAGGATATTTAATCCCAGTTAAACAACCACAGAACAAATTGGTCCTTTTAAATCAATCAATTTTGAACAGTAGAATGATCTTGTGCAAGGGGAGCCTCCGAGCCATCGTGTTAAAACCCTCCCATGTGTCTATGTATCATCCATACAGGCTGGACAATCAGAGGGAATTGCCATTTTGTTTTCACCGCACTGCCTGAAAATGTGGGTGGTGATGGTACAGAGGTACAGAACCAGATCACATTCCCTTCATTAACATCCCGTCTCATTCTAAGATGAAAGGTCTCGATTAAGTTTGGAAATCCATTTAATATATGATTGCGTTCACAGAGTTAGTTCATCATTTTTCACACAACTGAAAATGATGTATTGGCAGTTTGAACTAATTATTTTCTTTGCAAAACAGGCTTAACATCGAGAACGTCAGGTCATTTAAAAGAACCAAGGAAGTGACGTCAACTGAGGTGAGATAGATATAATTAAAAACCTACAAAAAGCAGCATTTACCCCCACCTTACTCCTAACAAGTACACATGTGCTACATACCCTGCTGCTGCTCTTTTCTAAATTTGGATGCTGTACCCTGAAGGTGACATCAACTGGGACACCTTCATATCCTCACAAAGAATCCTCTCTTTCCATTCAGCCGGACAGTATATTTATTGACCACTGGAAGCCAACACAGGAATTTTTTTAACTGCTCTCTTGGGATGAAATGCATTATCTTTCCAATAGGCAATTCATTTAAGATGGTCCGCAATCAGGACACAATGGCGTTTGTGAACCAAATACCCCGATGGAAAATCACTGTGATAGTAGTAACTGCCTCAAGTAATCAATAACGAACCATAATCAATATTAAGTCTATTGTTTCTCTAAAGAATAGGCAGACATGTATTTGTTGTGAGGATTGTTTTGGTGTGTCAACGCCTTTTAAAATGTACCACATTGGGTTAATAGCATCAGATTCTGTGGTCATTAATTTTAGAAACACACATTACAATATTCATGCATGGTGCAGGTAAGTATGTCGGGTTCCAGTAATGCACCTACCTGTCCCATAAGCTTTGGCCAGCAGCCATGCGAGGCTGCAACAGATTTTGGCTCGGGAGAAGTCATAGTGCTCAAAAGACTTTATTGCTGGAGCAACGAAGGTCTTCTTAACATCCCTGACGTCCTGAACTTCACCCATGATTTCTCGCCCAAGCTGTTTTCTTGAACCCTATGAAGCAGCAACGCAACGCGAAAGCATCCCACTACTGGAATTTCGGGGAAAAACAATACACGGTAGTAAATTTATGGGATGCGGCGTCTTTTCGGACACTATTCACAGCTTCTTTCAGTCATAAAATGCTCGGCTGGCCTCGGGTTTACGTCTAATTCTGACACTCCTTGACACAATGAGTCGCTAGTCCTGGTGTTTTTCACCCATTCTGCTGTCTACCAGTTGAAATGGGCTTCGTCGGACCAGGCTGGGACGGTTTCCTCGGATTTCAGAGGTAAAACTGCTCTTCAGCTGGAATGAAAAGAGCAATATTTCCATTCTTTGGGTTCTCTGGAAGCAGTCGGCTTCTTCTTTCACGTCCATGTATTCTTGAATGGATAACCTATGATTTTACCATTCCCTACTCTACCCAGTCTCTTGGTGCCGTGGTGCGGTTTTCCTGCCGCACTGTGGCTCTCCAAGCCCCGCACCTTTGTTGCACAGTGCGCATGCGCAGATGTACCTTCACTTGCTGTCGGGAATGTTAACACTTTTGCTCGACTGGTATGTTGCTTTGGCCCTGTATTGCATTTTCTTGCTACATGTTTAAAGTGGTGTTTTGTTTGGGACAGTATCACAACTCTGCGACGTATTTACGCCACAGTTGCATGTTAGTTTAGACACCATCTTTCAATATCTCTACACCATATGAATGCACTGCTTAGCTTGAATGTTTGAGTTTTCGATGGGCATTTGAATGCACGAAAAGACGGCAGCCTGCTTGCAATTAGCGAGCAAACGAAACACTGAATGGTTCAAATTACATAACGGTGCTTCCACGTGTTCTTAACTTGACAGACCGACCTCATACTTTTTTTTCTGCAGTTTAGATATTTCCTTTATAGCCCAGTTCACTTCTACAGCCACGCCCTACATCTACAATGGAAAACATGACCTCGGATTAAAGACGTATGTGAAGCAAAAATGTTCAAAAGCAGATTTATTCGAAAGCAGGTCAACAACGTCTCTAATAAAGAAGCCTTATGGCCACTGGGAACAGCAGATACAGCGCCGTTGTACAGAGTCGGTGCTAGGAACTACATTTCCCGACCTTGCAGAGACAAAACTACGTCACTAGTGTGCGTCGGTGATTGTTTTGAAGCGTTGGAAAAAGATGCGTGGAGGTATACTGTCCATTTTTATGAAACATTCAGGTAAGATAGGCCTGTTTACCGGCCGAACGGCGGTTTGAGAAGAGTTCTTTCAAAATACATGGAAATTTCGAGGCTGCTAACTTGTTCACAGTAGCAGTCGGGAGTTTACGTTATATATGTCTTTTTTAAACTGTAATTTCGTTGTTGCAAGAAACTGTCAGTTAATAGAGGGAATCCTTTGTTAATTCCGTCCTCTGGGATTTTACTCTTAGCCAATACCAGTTATATATGGTATATTTTGTCAGTACTCATTTGTGTAATAATGTTAAAACAACGACCCGTAAATCTTTTACATTTCTTTAGTACTTACAACTGTTTTCTGACGTCAACAGGTTAATTTTCAATAAAGATGTTTATGCCAAGGGCCCTGAAAGTGAAGCGACCAGTCCAGGGCTCAAACCAAGTTTTGAATAAGAAAAGCAAGATAGATCAGGGGGAGAGAAAAGATGAAGGAGGTTCAGTGACACCAGCTCAGGAGGAGGAAGCATGTGGAGACCCCCAAACACAGGATGGCATGATGCAAGCATCTGAAGACACCAAGACACAGGATGGGACAATAAAAGCAGGAGAAGACTCTGCAGGCTTGAAAGAGACCTCAGTTACTGAAGATGGACATACGTCTACCTCAAGTGATGAAGAAGAGGAGGAGGAGGAGGAAGAAGAAGAAGAAGAAGAACCTGTCAGATCATTCAGAAAGAGCCAGAGATGGCCAGAGCCAGGAGAGCCTGTCTGTGTGATGTGCAGTCGCTATGGGGAGTACATTTGTGACAGCACTGACAATGATGTTTGCAGTCTTGAGTGCAAAGCCAAACATTTGGCCCAGATGGGGATGGGGATTGGGGTGGATGTGTTTAACCGTAAGGACAAAAATGGAGATGAAAGGACTCAGCCTCAGCAGACAGCCGTGGACTCTGGTGGAGTGGGTGAAAGTGAGGCTGGCTATTCCTACAGGGAAGATCGGTTCATATCCGGCCTAACAGATGAGCAGGTACAGCGAATTAAACAGGAGCTGGGCATTGAAACGCAGGGGAGCGATGTCAAGAGACCCATCGTTGAGTTTGAACACTGTGGCTTCCCTGCCACGTTGGGTGGCAACCTGAAAAAGGCTGGCTATGAGGCGCCCACGCCGGTCCAGATGCAGATGGTGCCTGTTGGTCTCACCGGAAGGGATGTGATTGCCAGCGCTGACACAGGCTCAGGGAAGACTGTAGCCTTCCTGCTGCCAGTGGTAGTGAGGGCACTGGAGGTACAGTAATGCAACTGACATCAGATTCATTCATTTATTTTAATTAACACAATGAAACTGCCTATTCATACCCACAAAAAGCTAGCTTTTCATCTATAGGAAACATTTCAACACTTACTTACTGATTGAAAAGTTAAGACATTACGTGCTTCATCTAACAGCTTTTTGACCTACGCGCGTATGTAATGAGATGCTGTTTTCTACTTTAAGAAACCAGCATGCAGTGCGAGTGGCCCTGTGGCTCTCATCCTGACCCCCACCAGGGAACTGGCCATTCAGATAGAGAGACAGGCCAAGGAGCTGGTGATGGGACTCCCCAACATGAGAACAGCACTGCTGGTGGGCGGCATGCCGCTTCCCCCGCAACTCCACCGCCTGAAAAGCAGCATCAAAGTACAATCTCTGTTTTTACAGTCATTTCCTCCTCTCCAGTCAAAACATTTCTTTTGAGCCTTGAACTTTCCACAACATCATGTTCTTCTCTTGTTAACCTCCTTTAGATTATCATAGCCACCCCAGGGCGACTCATTGAGATCCTGAAGCAGAAGGCAGTGCAGCTGGACAAAGTGAAGGTTGTGGTGGTTGACGAGGTACGACAGACTCATTCAGATATGATGGAAGTTCAGCACTTCACAGGTTTTCCAATATTGATCAAACTTGTGGCTTTGAGAACAAAAAGAGTTAAGTTAATTCAGTTGATTGATTCAATTAAACCTTTGTTGTGATACAGCATCAATTCTGAAATAATTTCATTATGATGTCATTTGATATTAGGATTAGCAAACAACAAGGCTTTAATTATTGCTAATTTTGACTCATATCCCAATAAATGCTGTAAAGTTGAGGATTATTTCAAACAGCATGATAAAAATCCTTTAGTTTTGCCCTGTAAGTGGGATCAATTATGCAGTTATGTGCCATTTCGAGTGTAAAGTGGTGGTATGTTTTTGTGTTGTATCCTGTAGGTCGACACTATGCTGAAGATGGGCTTCCAGCAGCAGGTGCTGGAGGTTTTGGAGCAAGTCCCTGAAGAACGCCAAACTCTGCTGGCATCAGCCACCATCCCCAAAGGGACGGAGGAGCTGGCTGGCCGATTGGTTCGCGACCCTGTCTGCATTACTATTGGAGAGAAGAACCAGCCCTGTGCTAATGTGCGGCAGATCCTGCTCTGGGTAGAAGAACCCTCGAAGAAGAAGAAGCTGTTTGAGATTCTGAATGTAGGTTGTAGACTTGAAGTGCTGATTTTTAACAGTCACTCTAAGAGGTTTGTTGAAACAGCACACAGTCTCCTTTTTGCCAGGAAGTCTGGTTCTCACTGGAAGTCTTTAAAGATAGATTTTGGGTGGAGTATAGCTTTAAACTCACTTCCGCTGCCAACGTAGACTTTCTTTAAGAGGTCAGCAGTTTTCTTTTTGTGTAACACCAAGTCTAATTATCCTCTGGAGAACCAGAAAGTGCTTTGGTAGGTATAAACACAGAAAGTGGGTTATTATCTCAATTCCAGTTTATAGTGGATTCATCACTCAGTCTCGATACGCACTGGTACCAGCTTGGTATTTTATTAACTGGCTGTTTAAGGGTGCTAATTCCTTGAGCTCGGAAGACCAGTCTCCCCACTACACCATATTTAGACAGCCATTGCTTCAGCCCTGGCCCCCGTCTGGAGGAAATGGGTGGGCCCTGAGCCATGGCCTCACTCCAGGAATCCCAGCAATGGCTTGTACCATTTATACAGGGCAGGACAGGAAGGGTCTACTTTAGTTAAACTGGTGAAGGAGTGTTGTTAGACCATTGTGAGAGTAACAGGAGCTGCCTCTCTGTTTACATTTGGTTGTGATGGTGGTTGTTTTTTAAGCCAATTTATTTATGACTGCTGTTATTTAATGAAGCTTAGAGTAAAGCTTAGTGGTGGGTCCTTCTGGAGTACTGTGAGATTGGCTATTAGAAGGGGATCTGAAAGAGACTCTTGAAGAAAAAAAACAATCTGATATGGTTGCTTCATATGTTGCAGCTCAATTAGCTCAAGTTAAAGTCAGAGGATGCCAGCATGTTCTCACAAGTTGGAGCCAGAACAATAGATCTGATAGAGAGTAGCCCTATAACAAACACTGTACTTTGTTAGTCAATGTGAGAAATAACTATCTGGATTTGAGATTAAGGCACAGGTGCAAACACCCTCCCTTTTAAAAATAGTTATTTAGACTGTCCAGGTATGCATGGCTGACAATCAAGTCAGACAGGATAATAGGTGAAGTTTTGACTCATCGGTAACATTTACAAGCTTACATCTGCTGTTAAACACTTTTAAATTGCAGCGATTCCGAAATATAGCCACGCAGGTGAATGCGATCTTTTATTGAGCTTGCCAGCCACCCCTTCTATGTATTTTTTATCCGTCATGAGTGTTTCTGGCAGGAGAGTCATAACTGCCATCTGCTGGAGGATTTTCACTTTTTTGATGCCTTTTTGGCCTCTAAC
>OMLP01015576.1:6408-23767 GCA_900302685.1 Spondyliosoma cantharus | reverse complement strand
CCTGGCACTTATGAAAGGAGCTCTTTGATAAGCCTCGGCCAGGAGCAACACAAGGGAAGCAATCAGAGACACAAACTCAACTAGAGATGAGGCATCTACTGCGTTTGCTCGTGTGTTTGTGATGTTGTTTTGTTTCTTTGACCTGTTAAACTTTCCTCTCGAAAAAAAACAACAAATCCTTGAAAGTCTTTTTTTTCTTTTTTTCTTTAACTTCTCCTCTATGTTCTGTGGTTTCCCCTTGTGCACTTCTGAAACTCCTGCCTCCCCGTCTGTCTTTGTAACCAGGGAGAACAACAAAGTGATTAAAAGCGTTTGAGGTGTGTTTGGATGTGGCTGAACGCTGGACACGGTGCTACTGAGGTTGTGGTTTCCTGTTCTTACCTTGTCCTCGCATCCGCTCACTTATTGTTTTTCAAAAGCCTTCTCTCTCATGACAGTCCAGTCAGCTGTGCAGCACGAAACCTCTCTGAATCCCCTTCAATCGCAGGACATTATGAAGTACATTCATAAAAATAATCGCTCGTTTTGTGACAAAGGTCTGACTTTTGTGATATTGGCCATTTTTATGATGATGTTTTTTACTCACAAACACAGCTGCTTCAGTGCAGGTTTTCAATTTATTGCACCCTTATGTTGCTTATATTTCTGAGTGGCGCTCAGCTATAGCACATACTTCACCTTCAACTCGTGTTCTACATAACCAACACATGAAAGGACAGATTATAGAGCTGTGTACTCCAATAAAAGAGTGTTTTGGTCATTGATTGAGTTTGAGTGAAGAAATTGTTTGAACGGGATTGAAACCAAGGAAAGACAGAGACTGAAAAGATTGTGTCTACTTCCCATGAACTATGAGTTTTCTGTAATTGGGTTGGAGGTGGTAGAGAGAAGCGAACATTATTGTTATAGTCAGAAGGTCTTTACATTGATACTTTATGATATTTAATATGTGTGACAGGAATATTAGTGAATCTAAATGGGGCTCTCTACAACAAAATCATAAATCATGTTTTTTATTGGCCAAAAGTGAGCAGATCGTCACGCGATGTGAAAAATGAGTCCTTGCGGTTGCCTACGCGAGCCTGTGGACGATTTGTTTTAGTTGTTTAATGCTGCTGGACTGTGGATTTCTTTGTGAAGGACTCGGGTCGAATATTCCCCAATAGTCCAAAGGATGTGACTTTAAAAAGTTCTCAGTGCGTCTCTCCACTTGGCAAACAGAGTGCAACAGTAGCTAACGTTAGTTTAGAAAGGGAGTCCACAAACATAAACAAAACATTTTTTGAGGAGGAGCTGGTGGAGACCAAAAACAGAGTTAAAAGGATATGGCCAGAAACACTATGCTAATGTTTCTCTGTGACTGTTGGATGTTTGAATCACCATGTGTCATATCACAAAGAGTTTTGACAATACATGATAATCCGATACTTTCCGATTAATTTTTGCCACTTGCTATTGGCGATGTATGCCATCTGATTACATCAAGTCTCAGTTAGCAATTTATTGTTATGCTTGATGTCCCACAATGTTTTTCAACCTGAACACATTCACTGGGCAAAAGATGTAAACCAGTGAACCGTGTGGGCATTATTTAAGTCTCTTCCTATTGCTCGGTGAAAACAGCAGAAACACACCACACCTGCAAAGTTCACAAACTACAAGGAAGAATTCTTCGCTCTATCTTTTCTTATTTGTGATGCCTCGTCCCTGAACGCTGCGGTTCTTATCACAACAGTGTTGCTGGTTCTGGTGAGGACGGTGAACACATATCTATCTCCTGCATGAAACATAGCGTGATACCTTTTTCACAACCCAATGGCCAGAATAAGTGTTGGCAAAGTACAACTGGAGATGACCTGATGTCTTGTTAAATACATCCGTTGGTGTCACACTTACAAATGCTGAAACGACTCAAACTGCAGTCGCCATGTCACTTCTAACTGTACCACTCTCTGCTCCACCTCGAGACATGAGAGTCAATAAGCATGTGACGTGAACGTGACAGGATGCGTTTGGAGACATGTCAATATGGTACGTAGACACATACAAATTTGAACGTATCAGTGGTTTGCAGAAATATCGACTGCTAACATTGCATCCAAGAGACCGGGGTGTTTTTCACCTGTCAGGATGGAGCTTCATCTGTGTGTAAAACATGGGTTTTCCCCACATGGAGCGTCGCCACAGCAAACCAGTAGGATCCGCTGGTGCAGCAAAAAGGTTGAGAATCTCTCTCTGGTTTCCTGCTGAATGTGTTTTCTGGAACACATCATGCCTGAGGTGAAGCAAACCTCAGACAGGAACTTTATCTGTGCACCTCTTGTGTGGACGGTGAAGTTAAAAAATCTGTTGCTATCACGTTGAGCCATTCAGGGTTTCAGAACATTCAGTCCGTTTCATTAAAATACATTTTGCCATGACTTTCATTGACGCTGATGGATTCTCTCCCTATCTGCTCCAACAAATCAAGCAAAACAAACCAGCTCCGCTGATATATAACTCAGCTGTCACAGCAGTTAACTCCCTCTCCATATTGTACCTCTTGCTCCCCTTCTGCCTCTCGATTGCTTGTCTCCACATCTTCCTCAACTCTCTTTCATCGCTATCGCACTCTGTTTGTCCTCTCGAGTGTGCATTGATCTCTGTGGTTCAGAGATTTAGAGATTTGGGGCACAGTGATCTGACTGGCAGTTACAGCCAGCAGGTGTGGAGAACAAACAATGGCCTCCTAAACAAACCCCAAAACCAATTTAGGGCTTGTGTGCTCCCTCATATAGGCAAACTCCATGTCTATTATGAGGAATAAAACAAAACAGGCAAATATGCATTGCAGGCACACCTGGTGTGCCAGTTATTTGGGTATGTCTCACAAACTCTGCTCAGTGATAAATTAGACAACCAACTGGAGATGCCATAAGTTTGCAACTAAAGTTTAATGATGATGAAGAGAGAAACGCAGCAAAATAACTCGTGACATGTCAGGTTTAGTGGTGACAAATAGTCAGGCATCCTGCTCATTGATCCATCTCAATCCGTCACAGGAGCGCGGTCCAGCTCGGGCACAAACAGCCCTATCTGAGCCAGGAACAGTCAACCATGTGACGTGGAAAGCCAAGAGTCTGCACATCTTTATTCCGACCAATGACTACACCCGCTGATTTCACTGATGAGCACACGTTTGAACAGGAAAGCGAGCAGCGAGAACACCTGGATGGAATTAGAAAACCTGGAGGATCCTCGAAGTTATGATAAACAGCACCAGATACTTCCTTTCAGACACGATTGTGAGTGACTGAATATAACACATAATTTGGATCTTTGTGACCCTGAACTGCACATTTTGTGTGGTATTGAGCAACCAGCTGTATTGGCTTCGGTTTTATGATTCAAAGCCAGAGATATCAGTGAAAGAAAAATGCCCGCCTCTGCTGTTTTTACCATTGCCTCTGTTAGGCTGATACGCACACTTTTTTTCAAAAACGGCAGCTCATTCTGACACGGTCTTGCCATATTCTCCCCGTCCAACTTGATTTATTTGTCCATTTTGTGTTCTGAACTGCATTAGGCCGAAGAGACCTCTCTGCGAACACAACGCGTGTTTCGCGTGATGACTACGTTTGTTTGCCATCTGCAGACTTTTGTCATTTGCTTTCTTACTTTACCATTCATCACTCCGAGGGATGAAAATGTCAAACAAATGACATCACTGCCACGTATGGATTTCTTTCTCCCTACCAGGACCCTTAATTTGATAAAAAAAAAAAAAAAAAAATGAAATCAATACCTAAAAAAAGACACCAATAAGAAAAGGTGTCGGAGCATTCAGGTGGAGAAACAGGGGTTATTGACACGGGGGGAAAGGCAAAGAGGGGAATACAATAACAACAGAAGAGCATCATTGTCGGTGGCCCCTAACAGAAGGATTGATTGGCTGCTTTTGCCCCGACTAAGTGCTCCGATGTGACGTACCAACCAAAAGTTTTCAATCAGTTCACCTACATGTCGGGTCGCATGTATGTTTAAGTCGTATAATGCTGTTCAATCTCTTGGCTCATGCGTCCATTCTTGGCATGAACTTTTGTAATTAGCACCTCTTTTTATTTTTTTGATTTGAGAAGCTGCTAGCGTTTCCTGGCAAAGCAGATTTAAGTGTTGTGTCTGCGCACATACTGTATATGCATGAATCTCTGAAACCCACCTCCAGGAAAAAAAAAAAAAAAAAAAAAAAAAAAAATGTCTTTCCACAGCTCCATCTTTATTTTTAGAGGCTGGATGCTGATAAGAGAGAGGAGAAAGCAAAGGGGAGTGAGAAACGGCATCAAAAGTGTGGGGAAAAAAGGGAGGGAGAGCGAAGGAGAGAGGAAGAAGAGAGGGATGAAAGAGGGGGAGCGAGATGGTCGGGCGGGGGGGTCGTTGCTGGTTCCTCGGTGGGTTCGGGAGAGCGGTAGAAAGAAATGCAGTGTGATGAGAGTCCTTCCTCTGAGTGAGCCGGAGAGAGAGGAGGGGACGTAACCACACCAGCCCCTCTCGCTCGATGGGGGAGCAAAGGGGGAGGGAGAGGGGGAGCTCTGCTGCTACTGCCGTATAAAAAGCCAAGCCTGAGAATCCGGCACCACAAACTCACCACACATACACACATGCACACATACACACACACACACGCACACACACAGATCCAGTGGCTGCTCTGTATCTCTCACCCTCACCCACTCTCATCATTTCTCTCTCTCTCTCTCTCTCTCTCTCTCTCTCTCTCTCTCTCGCTCCCTCTGTCTCTCACTCCATTCCTCTGGGCTCTGGCATTCTTGTTGCTTCTTCTCACAAGTCAGATTGTGTTTGTAAGTATGCGCTGAATGTCTCCCTGTGTATGCTTGGGCTTCCTCGGGTCTTTATGCATGTGTGAATGACTGGTTACCTACTTCAGTGTGACTGAGCAGAGCAGAGAGGAGTATCAAGTGTATGTGGGTCTCTGTCTCACCCTCACACACTTGCCGGTCCTCTTGCAACTCTTCTCGGGATCTCCGGGTCCCTTTCCTCGGTGACAGGCTCCCCACATCAAGCAGTCACCATTTCCGCCCCCGGGAGACCCACGCTGGCTGCGCAGCCCCTTCCCCGACTCAGCATCGGGAGGAAGACCCTGGTGGCGGCTGCCGTAGGGGTTATGCTGGTCCTGGTACTGGTGGTCCTCATCCCCGTGCTCGTCAGCTCTGTGGGTACAGATGCCAGCCACTATGAGATGCTGGGCACCTGTCGTATGGTGTGCGACCCCTACCTGAACAAGGGCACCCCAGCCAGCAGCACCAGCTCTACCGGTCTCCAGGCTGAGGCAGAGGCGTTGAGCGACCACAGCAACGTGCTTCCACCTTCCACCTTACTTCAGGGCCCACAGGGGAAGCCTGGCAGGCCAGGCAAGCCGGGACCACCTGGACCGCCAGGTGAACCGGGGCCACCAGGACCAGCGGGGCCTCCTGGTGACAGAGGGGATCAGGGAAGGACTGGGATTTTGGGTCTGGGGGGGAACGGAGCTATCAGCACGGCCACCTACAGCACAGTGCCTCGGGTGGCCTTCTATGCAGGGCTTAAGAACCCCCATGAAGGCTACGAGATCCTCAAGTTTGACGACGTGGTCACCAACCTAGGCAACAACTATGATGGCATTTCGGGCAAGTTCATCTGCAGCATACCGGGCACATACTTCTTCATCTACCATGTGCTGATGAGAGGAGGGGACGGCACCAGCATGTGGGCAGACCTCTGCAAAAACGGCCAGGTTAGTGCTTTGAAACTTTTTTCCTGACTTTCTTTACCTGACTCCTCTGGTGTTCACTCTCCTCCTCTCCCTCTGCTGCTGCCTCCTCTCTGATAAAAAAAAATAAAAAATAAAAAAATCCATACTGTAAGACGTTGATTTTTCATAATGCCAGGGAATAAAAAAGTGACATTGTGAGGGAAGCGTGCGCATCCGCCGTGCGCCTCAGAAAAGCCCCAAGCGCACAGCTGTGGCACCCGGCGCGCCTGGAGATAAAGACGTGTTGACTGGTTGCAACCCGCGTCTCCGCTGTGCATGATGCGTCCTGACACCGCCGCGTCCCGCGATCCAAAGGACGGTCACAGCTCAGGCTGCACGAGGAGTGCGCGCCGATCTTTGTTCCTTCACAGTGTAAAATTTGGACGCCGAACATGCGTTCCTTTTTTTTTTTTTTTTCCTCACTTAGGATTTAAATGTAGGGGAATTTAATGGCAGTTTGTGCAGGAGCGTGTTTTGAAAGAAGAAAAGCAGAATCTGCTGGAGTTGGAAATGTCTCATGTGGTCGGCATTGAATTCTATTTCATCGCAAAGTGTTGACTGTCGTTTAAGAGTGATTATAGCGCATTTCGAGTCATGCATTAGTCGGGCATTTATTATAATTATTATTATTTTATTAGGATTTATGTTAATAATCCAGTGTGCGCACCTCGTTTCTGTCGCATGTAACTTTTCTGGACTGTGTGTGGTAAAGGCAGGACGGGGAAATATTACAAAAATATCCGCTGACTCTATTTTGAACACCTGTCTTTACGAGCCCAGCGGCTTAATGCTGCCTGTCCGCCGCTGCGCCCATTCATCCACTCACCCATCCACCCATCCTCGCAGTCGTGTTAAACGCATTAGGACGTGGACGTGATCTATTCTCGGCTTCCTTGATGCATCGTTTTAATGGGGCTCTAATTTTATTTAGCGCCCCGCAGGGTCTTCTCAGGTCGGTAATGTGTGCCAGCGTGGTTTGCAGCCTTCCGATCAGCCGTCACATCTCTTATCTTCAAAGTGGCTCCCAAATGCGTTTTAATGCGGGTGAAAAAAAAAAGAAAAAAAGATGGATGTTGTTGCAGATATTGTTTTGCTTTGTTTGCTCAGGGTGCAAATCTGTCTCACGCAGTCTGCTGTGAGCATCATGAACAATATGAAAAAGGAAAATATATTCATGCAAAGTTATTAAATCACGTTATTAAAAATGAGTTCACACTTACTCCTCCAGAACAACATGTCAGTGAAAAATATATGTAGGATAAAATATGCAAAATTCAAATACTTTCAATACCAAGTGGAGTTCAAATGTGTTACATTATTTAAAAATCATGAGAAAGTTTAGGAGGTGCCGGCAGTGCATCCTACACACTGTCTCCACACATGCCTCTCTAATGTTTAAGGCCTCAGGAGCTCAGCTGCACTTTATTTTCTTGCCTCCATAATTTAGTGCTCAAAGTAAATTGTACACATCGAGACACAGTGGCGCAAGGAGAGGTACTGGTGACAGATATTTTTGAGTGTGCATGATAAGTTATTTATTTTTAATTTTTTTACTTGCTCTACTCTACATCGCTAAGGTCACAAGAAACGAATCATTTTGAGCCCATTTCATGAACATCTGGAGATTCTGATTCAGCATCATCAGCTGTTTTCCCTGCAGTCAGGAGCACAGCGGCGAGATAAATAATGATTATAAGTTGCAATCCATCTAATGTGATCCTTAACTGTCATGGCCCCCCGGAAGCCTCTCTGACCTGCTGCGAATTACCTCTTCTTTTGGATGAATTTTCATATCCTGAACTATAATATTAAACAAACATCGCGTCAGTTAATAAACACAGAGTTAGATCAAGGCAGAAAGCTGTCGGGGTCTCGCATGACGAGCGCCGAGATCAAGAAAAGGTGCAGGATGGAGATAAAATAACACTTGGCGTCGGCTCCTGCAGTCTCACCGAGGCAGCGACTAGAGGTTAATTCCTTTACCCCTCGCCAAGTTCACGCCCAGCAAGAAAAAAAAATGGGAGTTACAGCAATCACCTTCTATATATAATGTTTCACTCAACGGTGATGTTTATGGGTGGGCGTAAAAGCATTGATATATAATAGGCGAAGACGAACATATGTTCCTATAAAACGCCTTCTGTTCCCGCTTCATTGTGCTCCCAAGAGGAGGGTGCGGAGGTACTTAAGTTAGACGCTCACAGTTTGCATCTCCAGAGACCCGGGTAATGTTTATAAAGTGGTAACTGCCTCTCCTGCTCCGTCCTATGCACAGCTTATATAGACGAAGTTCCTCTCGCTGTGGTGTCTTGTGTGTCTGGTTAATGGAGAAGGCCCCGGAGCCTCAGTCTGTGTAAATGACTGTGAATGGTTATAAATGCTCGGCCAACTTATGCTACATCATTGATGAAGTGCTGAGAGTCAGAACCCGAAGCTCCTACAGCCACAGTGGTGCTTTCCTCAGCTCATTAAAGCTGCAAAAAGCTACATTGTGAGCCGGGACAGGGGCAGGCCAGGGAATTGTGGACAATGCTGGTATTTTATCATCTTTTGGCTTTGGTGAAGCGGCGGGTTTCCAGGCCCTGCAGTGCCGCTTTGCTCCAGCATGTGCTCCTCCCACTCCAGGGGTTCTGTCAAGCTGTGTGTAACATCAGCATCCACGGGTTACTCTGCTCCCTCTCAAATTCTTCCATGTCTCTTCTTCCACTTCCCATTTTCACTTGGCAGACTGGAACACAAGGATCCCAACAACTGTCCCCAGAACTTTGACACTTTTCAAGTCAGACCCAAAAGCGAGCTTCCGGGTAAACAAGCAAATAGGAAATCTATTTTCAGCGCGCCGCACTTTATCCGCTTTCCAAGTTCCTCTCCACACACTCTTTTGGCTTCCTCATCGCCTGTTCTTTTTGCTCCCTTGCCAAAATACTCCAACCAATCCGGAACTCTCTCCAATAAATCAATGCTTCACTATAACCTGTCTTGGACACATCCTGAGAGACGCGGCAGTGACAATGAAGACAAATTCATTGGGCGCAGAAGACGGGGGGAGAAAGAAAAGACATAGTTATTGTGCTATTGTGCCACAAGTCTATTTAATTGTAATTAAAAAGCTTGAACCAGATCCAGGATGTGTTTGCGCTTCTCCTCTCCATTCCCTTCTTAATATTGTTATTAATCCGCAAAACCGTTTCAGAGTTAATTAAAAGCAATGACTTCAGTGTCAGTCTCTCAAGAGGACCATAGTGAATAATCACTCTGTCTCCTCCTTTAATAAGCCTCAACGTCCTTCGTGCACATGGCTCTTCCCTAGCAATTACCGCTGCAGTCTCCTCCTCACATACCCACACAGCCACACATGCTTTGCACCCACCCCACCCTCCTAACCCGCCGCCTCAACACCACCCCGACTGTGCACTGCCCTCCATCTCTCCTCTGTGTCAGGTCTACAGGAGCTCACTTTTTCCGAAGGAGCAGAAAGTTTTCATTTATAAAGAGGAAAAGTTTGTCATCGGCACAACAGAATCCAGATTGCGCTATCACAAAATCGATTTGCGAACACAATGCCATCAATATACTTCATTGCTCTCAAGCGATGCATCGCGTTATAAAAAAATACAGATGGACCATCCTTCTCTTGGATTTTGTTTTTGCGCTCACTTCTATTCAAAGAGAATACTCTTTTTTTTTTTGGTACTCAGTTTCAGACGTGTGTCATTTCCCTGTCAAACCATCTCTGACTCCTCCGGGGGGGTCCACAGCTCGTCAACACACGACTGTTTATCCTTTTTTTGCTCTGCACACAGGTGAAACCCACGCATTGTGTTTAGCATGTGCTGTCAATCCCAACATTAAACATAGGCGCTGAGCCATCTGGATGAAGGTACGCTCTGTTTGAATTGGCTATTGACGTGCGCTCTAAGGAAAGGTGTCAATAACAAATAAAGAGATTGCAACAGCAGCTTATCACTCAGGGTGGGCTGTGCTCTTATTGGTTTTATCACAAGGTAAAGACTGCATTTATTTTTGAGGAGCAATCCCCGTCCAAAAAATGTACGGAAGAACTGTGAGCGACATTCGCGGACACGCAAGTCGTCCACACACACACACACACACACACAGATACAGCAATACTTCGACTTGATTGATTTTAACATTCTGCGAATGTTCAGACCTTCTATTCTTCATCGTGGTCTGACTTCAGCACTGAGAGGCCTCTGTGTGTCTGCCTGGTGTAACAGAGAGACTCTGTCTGAAATAGACAGACTGGGTTTGAGAGAGCCACCCTCAGTCTCTCAGCCCCTTCGCCTGCGGTATTGATCCCCTTATGTGTATGTGTCCATGCTTGTGCGTGCATGTGTCTCTTCCCCTTTTCTGACAGACTCCTTCCTTTCTGTGTGATGTATACTGTGGCATTTCTTCTATAATCAGCCGGAGAGGTAGTGGAGGCGGACCTTTGGCCTTGATCTGCTGTGTAATTGGACATTGGATTTGACACTCTGCCGAGTGGAACATTAGAGCCGGCCTAATTAGGTGCGAGGGCTATCAAATGAAGATTGGCCCATGTTGTTAGGAAATACCACACAGATTGGAAATGTCAAGATGACATCGGGCTGTCATCTGCGGCACGGGGAAGAAAATCTATCATTTATTGGTGAAGTTTCAAAACTTGCTCGAAAGCTGCCCACCACTTGTCCGTAATAATTATATTACTTTAAGACATCTGACGCTCAGCTCTTCAAACAGAGAGCCAACACAGCCCAGGAGTGCATACACTCACAGTAAGTAGCTCATGAAATACAGCTATAATGTCTCGTGTATTGGGAGAGCAAAAGCACGCGGGCTAAAATAGGCTATGGATTGTCTCCTGTGACTAGCTGACTCAAGGATGCCATGGTGTTGACTCATAAGGCTTCTTCATTATAATGAGGGCCATATGGGAGATAGACAAGTGCCCCTGGCCCTCTTATGCAAACATCCCTCTCTCCGTCGCTCCCCACGCCCCTGACATTTAGCCGTCCCCCGAATTCAGTTTGCAATGATACCAACAATTATCCTGTCCCTCTTCACGGGGAAGCAGCAAGTCAATGGCTCCAAATGACTCACAGTCTGCTGCTGGAGAACTCGGTGCATTTAACATCTCCCGCCCCACCCCCCTCCTTAAAATGAATATCGTTAAGACATCAACAAACGCCCCAGTAGGAGAGGATGAATTGTATGAAAAATAGATGTCACAGCAAAGCTTACAGTCTGCCTCTCATCCAACACTTAAACACAGAACTCACTTTGCCTCCTTTTGAGTGGTACCCTTTTTTTATTTAACAAAAAAGGGAAAATTGCTGTGCCGCAGGGCGACTAGGAAGCACGGCGGAAAAATAGGCTCAGGGTGAACAAAGGTTGAAAATTTCGCAGCCTCTCAGATAACGCTGCGAGCGGTGATTGTGGTCTCGGTGCTGGAGGCAGACAGTGCTGTGTGTCTCAGTAATTAACTGAGCGTGATGAGTCAGACACGAGAAAGAAAAGAGTGGCTGGATTGCGGGTCAAAGTTGACGCCTGTTCTTTCCACCACTGTTATCCTCCGACGAACCTCTTTCAGAAGGAGCTGTTTTTTTGTTTTTTTTTATCCTTTCTGTTGCCCCCTGCTGAATTGCGTTGAGTTATTCTGGCCTCTTGAAGGTTTCCACAGTATTTGGATCAAGCGGTGAATGTGATAAATGAGCGCCCGACGCCACCAGACTCACCTTTAGCATTAATGTAAGCAATTTCATGGGTTTGTGCAGTAAAGCCATTCTAGTTTCAGTGGAGGCTTAGCAGGTACAAAGAGAACAGCTGGTGAAATTAATTCAGGAAGCCTTTTTTCCATTCCCGTCTGACAGATGGCAAATCTCCTGTTACCATTTCATTCCTCTTATCATGTTTTCATTTACGTTCCTCCGACAAATAAACCTGCAACACATGGGAGACTCGACGCTTTTCTGACACAACCCTTCTCTCGCAACCCCCTCGTAGTTTCCTGTTCTCATTATTTCGGTAACATTGCGTCTGGTGTGTGTGTGTGTGTGTGTGTGCGTTTGTGTGCGCGCGTAAAAAAAGCATGCGGATGTATGTGCGCGTCTCGCCTCCGCTCTCTGTGTGCCCGCATGCGTGTCGCAGTGAAATGTTGGACGAGGCTCGATGGCGGTGGCAAGCTGTCTAAGCTGCTATTAAGCATGCAGTTCACGGCTGGAATGTTCAAACACAATTAGACACCAGTACACTTTGATTTGAAGAGGACCAATAGACTCGTTGATCCAAAATGGAGGCTCAACATCAAGTCAACAAATCCCCTGTCAGAGGAGCCACGATCATGTCCTTGTCACAGTGACAAAGCCTCTTGTAGGAAAACTCTCCCAGAGGGACCTTACAGGCTCCTCCTGCACCGGGAACAACAGAAAAAACTTTACATGTTTCATGAACAGCATTTCTAATAAAGGTTTATAAGACGCAATCCACTCAGCTCAGACAATACAGCCTCTAAATGAAATTAATGTCAAATGCCTTTTCAGTAGAGACTGACTGAAATGCTACTTCATTGAGGAGCAGTATTTCAAAAAGTACCATAAATTCATCTCCTTTCTTCACATAAACATCGGCATTATTGATGACTGTGATATCCCCACCCACAGCTGTAAAGTGCACAAGCTACAGTCTGAGAATCCACACTTTCCAGGCACGCATTATGAATTAAGCACAAGCACAGCTTTGAATTATCCGTGGCTCCACTCAGAGTGTTATTCAATCAGAGCCATCACGTTGACGATGTGACTGATGCAAACACGCACGAGCAGCCACAAGGAAGACAACATTGCACGACACATCATTTACCAGCGTGGCAGCCGGCGCTTACACCCTCATGCTTTGTTTGTCTTGTCAGTGTTCCTCTACATATTCCGCATCAAGGTCACGCACTGCCAGTCGGCTGTTTGTCCTGCTCATGCCTCGCTGTACATCTTCCATACCCTGCATCCAAAACCTCTGGCTCACATCCCTAACAAGTTCCTTGTGTGCACTGGAGACAAAAAGGGAAAAAATAGCTCTGATAGGAGCTCCCTGATCATTATTTCAAAAACAGTGAGAGGTTTTATTCATGCGTGCTTATCATTGAAAGCAAACGAAGGAGGCCTAGACTGCAGGCAGTTAGTCTCAGAAGGGGATAAAAACCATTAGAGCAAAGAAACAAAACAAAACAAAAATATCATTGCGGAAGAACTGGAAGGATTTCAGGGATTTCAAGTCTGCTTTCACCAGGGCTTTCCTTATTCTGCCTCTGTTTAAAGAAAAATGTTATATTTGTGTTGCCTCCCCCCCCCATCCAAAACAACATCAATCGTGCACTTGAAGATGTTCTAAATTTAGCTCCTTAAAGAGCAGATGAAGAGAATAATTTAAGCTATATTACACATCTATGACATTTCCTGGGGTTATGTGTGAACACCTGAAAGGCAAATGTTTTGATAAAGTTTCATTAAAAATCCCAACTAATAATCCTCCCGAGCAGTCATCACCTGCCGCCTCACCAACCCAAAGCGGTAACCCTCTAATAGGATGGTGTTGACTTTGCACGCTCGGGGCACATCATATCATATTAATATGCACTGGACGCCGGCATCTCAGAATCAGAACAGGAGGCTTTGTTTGCACACCGATATTAGCTGTGCGAGATTTAATCAGCAAGATAAACAGTAAAAAAAAGATGTACAATATTCCATATATTACTCCTGAATCTTAAGACCTCTCTACAGAATTTCATTAACAGGATTAGCCTTTATAGCACTCGCACACTTCACACCGATGTGACTTTATCTGTCCCCGGTATGTTGTTAAAGACACCCTCCAAGCCTCCCCCTTATTTAAACATAAAGAAGGCGATTGGGAAGATATAGTAAAGTTTGCCCCGCTTTCTATGCAAATATTCCTTTAATTAAGTCTTGTGCGCGTGCTTGATGTTCTTTCAAATCCTTCCGTCTCACTCTAAACGATTTGTTTTTCCAGCGTCTTATTCATTCCACCTTCCTATTACAAATTTGATGTTTATTTAAAAATCCCTGACAATAATGCCGTTGACTTGTCAACCCTGCTCCTCTCTGCTCTATTATTCAACACATCGAGCTGAAGGCGATGCAAAGAACAGTCCTCTCTTTTCTCTGAAAATCATTCAGAGAATTGAATGTCTGATGGTTCGCTAGAGAACTCCAGAAGAAATCCAACAGAAGATTGGCCTATAAGCACAAAAAGAGCACAGTTAGCTGCAAGTGATTAAAACATTTTTTTTTATATTTTGGTGGAACTTTTGGGAAAATATTTTGCAGTCCGCGCTGGCCTTCTGTATTTAATGTTGAATCAGAGAAAACCATAAATTAGCTGAATAGTTCCTCTAACCAAGCAGCACAGAAAAACAGCACGGCGGCTGCACTTACGCGGTTGATTTCTTACTGGCAGAATTGTTGTCGCGCCTCAGATGAAGTGGCGAGAAGAGATCTGTAATTCCATGTTAACAAAGCACACAGCTCAGTTTAGTCAGGTTCAAAATGAGGTGTCGCAGATACGGCAACTTACCACTTAATTGCTATATACAGTAAGTCTGATTCCAAACAAAGGCTTTCAACTGTGTGTACCATTTACAGATTGAAAACAAACACATTTAAAGAGTGATTTGCTGAACACGACTGTTTCTCTGCCCTGTCATGTTCTGTAATAGTCATCCAAACTACCGCATATCCAGTTTCAAAAACTTAGCTATTTTAATCAGACTTCGCACGCCTCTGCACAACCTCTGCACACTTTTATGTTTCCAACAGCAGATTGTTAAAGAACATCCGAAGGTGTGCTGAGGGTTTAGCACAATCAGTGATAGCTATTGTGGCTGAACAGATAATAGGAAGAACATCCTTTAATACAACTTAGCTTCAATAACAGAATCAAGAGGAAAAGACACAGTACTAATCACAGTGACTGACACGAGAGGAGTCACATCTTGGAGGTGATGAGTAGAAACAAACATAAATGATGAAAATTGTGCCAATCAATATCTCCTTGATTCTAGCATATCTATATGTCCAGAGAACCGGTTCCATGTTCCCCTGTTAGCTTTGGCAACAGTTCTTTGCTCTCTGTGCAGGAGATCTCTGTCAGTATCTGGCCTCTCCTCACATTTGTCAATAAGCCTGTAGTGTGCACTGCTTAAATAGGCCGACTAATTATTGGGCATCCTTCTATGCCGCCTGTTGGGCCAGCTTGTCCACACCCGCACGAAAAGCCCCCGAAAGCTGTGTGGACAAACACCGAGCCGAGGCAAGGGCCAGGGCGTACTTTGGAGACTTGATAATGAGCCACAAGAAAACACTTCAAATGCACGTAAATATATTGATTTTGATTCAACCTCGCTGACCGGACTAAGTGACTAATTGGCTTATTTAACCAGTAGCTACTTTAAAGGATGTACAGTACACCCGTTTTTCATCTGAGGAGAAAAAATAATGATCTTTTTGTTCAATTGTGTTTTATTGAAGATACTACTGACACGGTTCTCCTTGTTAGTAAATGTTTAATAGCACTGAGATGCTGTGAAGATGGCACAGTTTTGCTCCACAGCCCAGCCTGCACATTATAATCAAACAATGCCTATTAGATTAAAGTACCAACCTTTAGTTTAAACTTAGCCTCCATAGGGTGAACAGTTTTGGAATTATGAGTGCAGTTTATGACCCACAGACCTGCGGACCTGAGGCCTCATTAGTCATAATATTCTTAGATTTATGCTCGAGCGGAAAGTTTCCAACGGTGAGCTTACGTTTGATTAAAGAAAGATGCTGAGTGTAAAAAAAAACCTTGCTTAAGCAGGTTCTGTGTAATCCTATTCTCACTTGTGATCGGATCAAATCAACTTAAACTGACAGCACCTGCCTTGCCTTTCTCATACATAAAGCCAGCATAAATGAAGGTTTAGTCAAGAAAAGCCAAAAGAAGATCAAATTATTTATTTAGTTATTATTAGTTATTTCTTAAACCTTTCTTTGATCTACTAAGGGATCTTATCTCTTAGCAAAGTCCAGCCTTGACTTAGTTGAATTTCCTGCTGGTTATGTACACATTTTGCGCCTGAGTCTGTGGCGTAACTTGCACAAGCTTTATGAAAAATGTGCAGCAGCGACACGCTCCCAAGCTGCTTGTTCGTCTTTGTCAACTCACTGCACAATATGCCTTGCGTGGCTTCAGTCTCCAACACCATCGCTGCGTTCTCGTCTCCCAAAAACTTTGAATTTCTCTTTTGGTCCATCTCTGATCCTGACTAAACTGCCACCTGTGCTGGTATTATATACATCAATTTAAGTTGATTTGAGATTTATAGATCACAGGTGTGTACATTACAAATTGGATTCTAGTTAAGCAAAGTTTGAAGTCACAAGTTTTTATGCCAGGCATCTTTTATGAAACAAAAGGTAAGAAGTGATCTTAAGACTTCGAGCATGAATCAATTGTTTTTGCCATCAGTCCGGTCTTCAACAATTGATACACAGGCTAAGTTGGACTTACATCAAGTAACTTAACTGCAGCATAGTCTAAAAAGTTCTATACTGTTCTCCCGACACCCTCTTAGAACTTTGTATTGTTGGTGAGAAGTGACAGGAAACAGGGAGAGAGAGAGGGGACGACGTGCAGCAAAGGGGCACAGGTCGGAATCAATTGTTTAGGTCATTGTTTAAAGGGGAACTGCACCAATTTTACACATCAAAGTGTAGTTTCACGTCTTCAGGTCTACAGCACAGACTGTTCATATCTGATAAAAGTTGCACGAGGTCTTTTGTGGCTCCGAAGAGAGCTGCACAAAAATGAGGTTAGTGGACCTCTGCCGCCGACTCCTCATGTCTGATCATTGCTTGGGGCTACGTTGTTCTGCTACCAGCATAACACACCCAAATCTCTGCCTGGTTGCATTGTGGAAAATGTAGGCACCAGGTTGAAATGGTCCAAAAAATATGATATCTCTGGTTCTGCAGCATCGATCTTTATGTTAAAGGTGTACAATAGTTTTTTTTTCTTTTTTTACATTCTAGACTTAATGTGCTGGAATGAAGATAGAAAAAAATTTGAACTCGCCCTCCAAATACTTAACAGACTGCTTTGTACAGAAGTTTTTTGGACGACTACATTTAATTAGGCCTGGTTGGCTCATTAGACAAAGGCACACATTGTATGCTGGCAACATCCGGCCGGATGACCTTCACTGCGTGTCACGGCTGATTTCTCCGAACTTTCGACTCCCTTTGCTTTTGATTTCATTCCTATTGTATTTGCCTTGGAGAGACTGCCAGAGCGAGCAGTTACACATCTTAAAAATTACAACTTTAAACACATATTTTATTTTTTTCACAGTCATTTCGACTGATAACATGCACAATTAGTCTTCCCAGATACACACACACACACACACACACACACAGACTCAAACACACACACACAAGCTTGAAAACATGGCTATTGTTTCAGCGCCCATTTGGCAATGCAGCTACTTTTTCCTCCCCCGAGAGAGAGAGC
>OMLP01015575.1:3478-29565 GCA_900302685.1 Spondyliosoma cantharus | reverse complement strand
CTTTCACCAGCAGATGTCGCCATAGAGTCTGAAGCTTCGAACATTGAATCATTTTTCGATACAATTGGATTGAAAGCTTTGTTGGTTCATGAGGCTTCATTTTGCCATCACTAGTAATTACGCCGTGCATATACAAATGAAGACCAGTATAATCATCACAAAGGGCCTCTGATACAATATAGACAGTTGACAATTCAAAAGAGGTCGATATTTCAGCAACTTACCTCTGGAACTAATCACTTGTTGCTGCTTAATGGCATGCTCCGTCTCTTCTTCTTCTTCTTCGTCTTATTTTATGGCGGTTGGCATCCAGCTTTCCGTCTCTTCTTCTCCGCCTTTGGTGAATTTGGTAAATTTCAAGCGCCCCCTATAGGCCTGGAATATGAACTACATCGTTTTCAGTCGTTTTCAGTCCAGCGTGTGGATGCAAATATTCTGAAAACGATGCCGAGGAAAACGGAGAAAAAAAAGATCGTTTTGCTAGGTGTGGACGGGGCCTCAGAGCCAGGCCTTCCCGTCCAACATCAGTGTGTGACCTCACAAATGCAGACAAAGACGACACCCCGCTCATTGGGCTCACCTCTGCCTATGGTAGTGATGGTGGAGCTCATGGTAGTGTGGCTAGGCCCAAAGAGTTAAATCTGTTCTTCAATAGGTTTGATACTGCAGCCTCGGCCCCTGCTGGCTCCCCTGCTGACTGTTTCCAGCCACCACCGCTTCTGACCCCGCCTCCGCCTCCTGATAGCACCTCATCCAACTTTGTGAGCCCCTCACCCATCCCCCACTCCTCACACCTCCTCTGGCTCCCATGCTATCTGCCCTCCTCTCACTATGGACTCCACCTCTGCCCCTGCTCGACCTGCACTGTTTACACCGTTTCATGTTAGGAGTCAGCTGAGCAAACTCCCCGCCAGTAAGGCTGCGGGCCCTAGCGGTGTCAGCCCACGGGTTCTCAGAGCCTGCTCCGAACAGCTCTGTGGAGTGCTTCATCGTGTCTTCAACATGAGCCTGAGCCTCCAGAGGGTCCCTGTGATATGGAAGATGTCCTGTCTCGCTCCAGTGCCAAAAACACCACAGCCCAATGGTTTCTCGGACTACTGACCGGTGGCACTGACGTCACATATCATGAAGACCCTGGAGAGACTTGTCCTGGAGCAGCTCAGGCCTATGGTCAGGCCACACCTGGACCCCCTCCAGTGTGCCTACCAGCCCAAGATTGGAGTTGAGGATGCCCTCATCTACCTACTGAACCGTGTCTACGCCCACCTGGACAAGCCAGGGAGCACTGTGAGGGTTACGTTCTTTGACTTCTCCAGTGCTTTCAATACCATCAGGCCTGCTCTACTGGGTGACAAGCTGACGGTGATGCTGGTGGATCCCCCCCCTTGTGTCCTGGATTGTGGATTACCTCACTGGCCGACCACAGGACTTGCGCTTGCGGCACTGTCTCTCAGATGCAGTGGTCAGCAACACCGGGGCCCCACAAGGGACTGTCCTCTCTCCTTTCCTCTTCACCGTTTAGACCACAGACTTAAGCTACCAGACAGAGTCTTGCCATCTTCGGTTTTCTGATGACTCTGCTGTCATTGGATGTATCAGCAAAGGTGAGGAGGCTGAATACAGGGCTGTGGTGGACAACTTTGTCTCATGGTGTGAGCTGAACCACCTGCAGCTCAACACAACAAAGACCAAAGAGCTGGTGGTGGATCTGAGGGGCCGTCCACATGAAAATGCTTTTGTGTGTAAACTCACATGTTTTGCATCGTTTTGGCCGATCGTCCAAATGGATCCTGTAAACGCACTTTTTTGAAACCTGGTCTCAGGGTGGAAAAATTAGAAAACGCTGCCCTTGCGTTCGTGTGTGGACAGCGAATCAGCATACTTTGCGTATCGATGACGCCATCGGCCCACCCCTCGACCTCTAGCCTTCGACCTCTTAACCCGGCGACTTCTCATAACAACAACAACAATGACAGGCCATTTTCATCTTCTTCTTGTGTTCAGTTTCTCCTTCTACTGTAGGCTTGTATACGGTGCGCAAGCTTTGTGCGCATTCTCCGTCTCTTCTTTTCTTTGAAGCACCAACTATAGGCCTGGAATATGAACTAAAGCGTGTTGAGTCATTTACAATGGATCCGTTTGGATGCAAATATTCTTGAAACGATGCCGAGGAAGATGGGGGGGAAAAAAGATCATTTTGTTACATGTGGACATGGTCTGAGGAGAACCAGGACACCAGTGACCCCAATTTCCATCCTGGGGCACAACGTGGACATTGTTGAACACTACAAATATCTGGGGGTGTTCATCGACAATACACTGGACTGGACTAAGAACACTGAAGTCCTCTACAAGAAGGGACAGAGCCGCCTCTATTGTCCGAGGAGGCTCCGCTCCTTTAACATCTGTGGTGGCCAGTGCTATTCTGTTTGTTGTTGTATGCATCACTAGCTATTTTTATACTTGGCAGCAACCCGCCAATTTGGCTGTCCTTTTTGTGGCTAGGTCCACAAGTTTAGACAGACCGTAGTATATTGGGGGTCTGTTTTGGTCTGCCAATATGACGCCTAGGCCTTTGTGCTCCTGCTCAGCCATCCAGCCCTCCGCACCTCTACAGCCAGCTACTCTCTCCGTGCTCACTGGCTTACCGGTGCACCACGCTACCAGCCACCGTGCGCTACAGCTCCAGCACCTCTGCGTCTCCAGACAGGGACTCCGCCCGGAGCTCGCAACTCCCTCACGATCTGTTTCCTTGAGTAATCAATAAATCACTCCTTCAACATTTCCAAGCTTCAGTGTCCGCTTTTGGGTTCTAACTCTACCACCCAGCACACCCTGCACCCAACGGCGCAGCTGAGGCAGTGTCGCTGTCAAATCCTTCCCTGGGAAAAGTAACGTTGTGCCCAACTGAAAAAGGAATAGAATAGAATAGAATAGAAATACTCTATTGATCCCAAACTGGGAAATTACCTCATTACAGCAGCAAAAGAAACACTCTTTACATGAACTACGTTTCGTTACCATATTTTCAGTAGTAATGCGTTACACTACTTTTTACCCGAAAAAGTAGTTACGTTACTGCAACGCCTTACATGCAGCACAACACAGCACCCCCCATCATTACCGTCCACCTGTGCCTTGGTACTCCTATTCTCCACCGTCACCCCCCCCCAGCTTCAACGCTGTGGACCCACATTCTTCATCCTCCTACCTGCAGCAGCTGGACTAGGCTTTTCCGCACGCCTTGCACGTAACTTGTTGGTTTTTTTTAAACCAAAATGTGTTGGTTTTGTAAATGTCTTGTAAATAGTTCTTTGCACTGAACCAGGACCTTGCACTGTTGGCTTTTTTGCACTTGTAAATAGTTACACTGAGATCTAATCTTGTCTTTCTTGCATGCCAGTGCGGCTTGAATAATAAAAAAAACCTCACGTCACTGTTCACGCCCAACTTCGTGCTTCACGTCATGTCACATGTTTACACCTATCCCAGTGGCGGCTTTTTTGAAAAGAAGGAATAGCACACCTCCCTTTCACATAGACAAGACGATGTAGCGCATTTTCTAACTAAAAGGGGCTACTGAGTGCCACAGGAAGTCATTCCTGCCTGTAGCCATTAAACTTTACAACTCCTCCCTCTGATGATCGGACTCAAATGGTTATTTATAAAAAAAACAAAAAAAACAAAGCAAAACTATAATTACTCATTCTCGTTTTATTTACAACACTACAACTTTTCCACTGTATATTGTATATATTTTTAAAAAATTATTTTATTGTCTACTTTACTATTTTATCTATATCTTTACCTTTATCTCTTGTTTCCATTCATGCTATATTTCTATTTCTACTTTGTACTGAGCATCTGGAACAAAAACAATTTCCCCTGGAGATTAATAAAGGATTCTGATTCTGATAACCAGATCCTGACATGTAAATGTGATGTCTGTGGGAACAAAAAGCACCAACGTCGTTTTTATAAATACAGTGATTTTTGATAATCTGAGTACTAATAATAACAATCATGGAGACAAAAAATAAACAAAGTCTGCAGATCAATATAAGAAGCTGCAGCAGCAGTGAATTGATATGCTCCTAAAACTTGCTTGGTGGCGCTGCGCACGCACTTCGAAGCAGGAAATTGACATCACAATGTTTCTGGCT
Organism: Spondyliosoma cantharus; assembly: GCA_900302685.1. Lineage (NCBI taxonomy): Eukaryota > Metazoa > Chordata > Actinopteri > Spariformes > Sparidae > Spondyliosoma > Spondyliosoma cantharus. Next base: position 25,402 of record OMLP01015575.1, on the reverse strand, counting down.
ACCTGCGGGAGGCAGAGGATGTATGTCAACTCTATCGGTATCCTGTCAATAAACAACAGTTTGTGACGCGGAGATGTCACCAGCTCGTCGTAGTCTTGGCGCATAAACAAACACAGAAGGCGACAGAACGGCACTGTATGCTAACAGGCCGTATAGAGCGAAACCGGAAGTGCGTGTGGGATTCTGCTCTCGCACCTGCTCAGTCCTCTGCGCTGACGTCCAAGAATGGCCGCTGCTGCAGCAGGAATAAACAAGCAGGGCGCCGTAGCGACGATGGAGCCCTGTATCCGACACGGGAGAGGAGCTCATGGAAACACGGTGAAGGTTGTTAGATTATCACTTAAATCCACAGCTCAGATTCATCATACTCGCAGTCGCCATGTTGTTCGGCTCGTGTGCACGGACTGTCGGCAGCAGCTAGCCTCCGTGGCTTCTGATTTTGGGGCGAATGCTGCTGCGTTGGCGTTGGTGACACTGGATGCCAGACTCCATTCTGAGGAGCTGCGTGTGAAAGTTGTGTCAGAGGAGGGTTGTTGCGCACTTACATATTTCATAATGAACGTAGCTACGTTTGTGAGAAGGCGCACAGGGCTGATATCCGTGTCTGCAGCATGCTAGCAGCTCAGCTGGAGGGTTTGTCGTCGCTGCAGCTCCTGTGCTCAGATTTTAAAAGCAGCTGCACTCAAGTTAAAACCTGCCTCTGTGAAATTTACATAGATGTAATAACACATTTGTTTTAAGAGATCATCTGAAATGCTGTGAGTCAAGGTGACTGCACCTCCCTCTGAGATATTCATGGACTCTTACTGTGATTGACTGTCTGTGATCTCTCATCCATCTGCATTAAAATCACACAAACTGTGAATCAGCTCCAGTTTTGCAAAACCTCATCAGTGGCTGTGACAGGCTGTGTGTCTCTGAGGTTCATCAGGTTGTGTGTTCGTCCCCAGGTGTTGGAGTGTGGTGTGTGTGAGGACGTCTTCTCCCTCCAAGGGGACAAGGTCCCTCGTCTCCTGCTCTGTGGCCACACGGTGTGCCATGACTGTCTGACCCGGCTGCCTCTCCACGGGCGAGCAGTCCGCTGCCCCTTCGACAGACAGGTCACCGAGCTGGGTGAGTCAGAGGACCACAGCAGACACATCTCCTCATCCTCCTGCCTGCTTGTTCTGCATTTCTACGCTGCTTTACTTTAAAACGGGGACGTCTTGGTGGATTGTATGAATGCTGTGGTTGATATAAGATCAGATAAGAGGGGGGTTGTTGTGCAGCAGTTACAGTACGAAGCAGAAAAGAGTGCAGATTATTTTTTAAAGGTCAAGTCTGATTGTTCCAGTCTGACATGTCTCTCTACCTCGAGACAGTGTGGAAGATCTGTGGTGCTTCTTCCCTCGACTTGTCATCCAGTCGGGTTAAACCAACAGAGGATCTGACATCATCATCCAGGGGTGTCACAAGATATTTATAATAACCGTGATATTGAAAAATGAAATTGATGATACGATGATATCGTGTGAATAATCCAGCAGAGATGTTCGACCTCGTGCATCTGTTGTTTTCTGAGCTCATCTGTTTGACAGTAATTGATCTTTTACAGTTTTTGCTACAGACTTTCTCTCTATCACACAGTAAATAATGAAGATCTATAATCTATAAGCAAATTAATTAAGAAATGTAAATAATCCTGACGGCGGTGAGGCTTGTAATCAATGGTTTGATTGAGTCAGAGGTAGAGCTGCACTCTGATCTGTTTATCATTCCAATTCTCTGATTGCAGCTATTAAACTATTGATGAATCCAGAAAATATTTGACATTTTTCGACAATTGCAGCCCTAATCAGAGGTGATTCATTCAACCTGTGTGTATTTTGAAGCTATAGTTTTTTTTGGTGACGTTGTGTTTGACTGCATTATCTACAGAAGTTAAAGTGTTTAGTCCTTCAGGATGTTGTGAACTCGGTATTGAATCTTCACCTTCTCTTTTTAACACGTGTGTTCAGGGGACTCTGGAGTTTGGGGTCTGAAGAAGAACTTTGCTCTGCTGGAACTGTTGGAGCGACTGCAGAATGGAGCAACCAACCAGTCGGGGATGGCGGAGGACGCCCTGAAAGGCATGGGAGAAGTAAGACGCTTGTGATTTCACTCTTTTGTAAAGTCCCGCTCACTCCTGCTGCACCTTTTAATCCTCGTCTCTTCTCTTCAACCAGTGTATCATTCGCTGTGACGAGGACGAGAGCCACACGGCCTCCATGTACTGCACCGTGTGTGCCACCCACCTGTGTGCCGAGTGCTCCCAGCTCACCCACTCCACTCGCACGCTGGCCAAACACCGCCGGGTGCCGCTGGCTGACAAGCCTCACGAGAAGACCCTGTGCCCGCAGCATCAGGTCCACGCCATCGAGTTCGTCTGCCTGGAGGAGCCGTGTCAGTCCGGCCCGCTCATGTGCTGTGTGTGCAAGGAGTACGGCAAGCACCAGGGACATAAGGTAGTGACATTAGTTACAGGTAGCAGTGTCCTCGTCCAAAGAGACGACTCATGACTCCTCCAACTCTCTCTCTCTCCAGCATGCTGTTCTTGAGACTGAAGCCAACCAGATCCGTGCATCCATCCTGGACATGGCCCACTGCATCCGCAGCTTCACCGACGAAGTGTCCGAGTACTCGAGGAAGCTGGTGGGCATCGTGCAGCAGATCGAAGGAGGAGAGCAGATCGTGGAGGACGGAGTTGGCATGGCACACACTGAACATGTAAGTCAATTCAGCTGAAACATGATTGATTGTGCTTTTGTTCTGGCATTACAGGAACGTTTTCCTCAAATGATGATCTCAGGGAGGAGATGATGCCTGAGGTTTCATTTCCTTTAACAATAATTCTCTGTGTCTTCGTCAGGTTCCCGGCACAGCAGAGAGCGCACGTTCCTGTGTCCGGGCTTACTTTGCAGACCTCCACGAGACTCTGTGCCGGCAGGAGGAGATGGCGCTGAGCGTGGTGGACGCCCACGTCAGGGAGAGGCTGATCTGGCTGAGGCAGCAGCAGGAGGACATGACAATCCTGCTGTCTCAGGTCTCCACCGCCTGCCTGCACTGTGAGAAAACCCTCCAACAGGTAGGAAACAGATACAGACACAGAAAGGTCCTGTAGTATCTATACACACACACACACACACACACACACTACATGTTGTTTCTTTCTTGCTGCAGGACGACTGCAGAGTCGTGCTGGCAAAGCAGGAGATCAACTGTTTGCTGGAGACGCTTCAGAAGCAGCAGCACCAGTTCACAGAGCTGGCGGATCACATTCAGCTGGACGCCGGCATCCCCGTCACCTTCACTAAGGTACACTCTGTCCTCGCTCTCCGCTGTGACTGCATCTGTCACTGATGGAGGGATCAGGTTTGCTGAAATGTGTTTTTCAATTCAGGACAACCGGGTCCACATCGGTCCGAAGATGGAGATCCGCGTGGTCACTCTGGGGCTGGATGGAGCTGGAAAAACCACCATCCTCTTCAAACTGAAGCAGGATGAGTTCATGCAGCCCATCCCGACCATCGGTACATTTACAGAGCGATCCGCTTAAACACAGGGACACACCTCGCTTCTGTATTCTGTTAAATTATGTTCAATCTTTTTGTTTTTTAAAGGTTTCAACGTGGAGACAGTCGAATACAAGAACTTGAAATTCACCATCTGGGATGTGGGAGGAAAACATAAACTCCGACCGCTCTGGAAACACTATTATCTCAACACTCAAGGTATCAACCAGCTCTGTGACTGTGAATATCTGTTTATATTGTCCAGATGTTACAGCGCCGAATATTTAGTGTGACATGAGTTTAGATTTCTTCTCCTAAAACTACGTAGTGCCCCTTTAAATTCAACACATACTTGAACTCATTTGGACATGTTGCATTCATTTTTTTGTCACTTTTGTCGATTTTGCAGCATCATGTTTGAGTTAAATCGTCTCCTCTCTCCTCTAACTCTTTGTGTGTGTGTGTGTGTGTGTGTGTGTGTGCGCAGCGGTGGTGTTTGTGATTGACAGCTGCCACAGGGACAGACTGATGGAGGCTCACAGTGAACTGGCCAAACTACTGACGGAGAAGGAGCTGAGAGACGCCCTGCTGCTCATCTTTGCAAACAAACAGGTACAAGAATAATAATAACGGCACACCTGAAAACCACCTGGAGGGACCTCGTCATAGCTCACACAGAGGTGATAATGTGTTTGCAGGATGTTCCCGGCGCCGTGTCGGTGGAGGAGATGACGGAGCTGCTGAGTCTACACAAGCTGTGCTGCGGGAGGAGCTGGCACATTCAGGGCTGCGACGCCCGCAGCGGGATGGGTCTCCACGAGGGGCTGGACTGGCTCTCCAGACAGCTGGTGGCTGCTGGCGTCCTGGACGTCGCTTAGACGTCACCTCCCTCTACATCGCTGTCCCGGTCTGACTCTCCCTCCATCACCACTTCCAAACACTAACTTTTACGACGAGACTGCGGCTTTAAGCCCCGCCCTCCTCATCTTTCCTTCTTTGCGCACCATTGTGAGCAAAGAAAACAAAGATGTAAATACTTTCTCTAAACCTTAAAGTCTGTCCTCGCTCACAGCCTCCCTCTGAAACATAAAGTCAGCAGCCACAAAACCTGAGTTAGAACTACTACAGCTCCCATCCTGCTTTAATTCTGAGGCGCTGCTCAGACCCGGTATTAACATCCATCCTGAGAGATCTGACGCATAAAGAGATGCAATGTTTAATTGACAGTAAATGTGTCAAACATCTCTGTCTCCTGCAGAGAAAATTCCCAGACTCCCCTTAAAAAATTGGGCAATTTGTGCCTTGTAGAGTTCAGAGAAACTTTCTAAATGTTGTGAATCGCTGTCTCCAACAAATTCTTAATTATTTGGGCCTTCTTGTAAATTTGGCATATGTCATACATGAAGTTCTATCTTTGTGTAAAAGAACGTAACCGTTTGTCCCAGTTATCCAGCGTCCTCTTAGCAGTCCACTTGTGATCGGATCACTCAGGAGGGATGATGATACCGGGTCTGATCAGCAGTCCGGTTCATTTTTAAAATGCTCCTTCTCCCTGCCAGAGTGGACGGTGTCTTCTATCTCACGTTATCCATCATAACCACCACTATATGTGACAGTAACCTTAACTAAATGCAGAGTAGTCTGTATTGTAACGGTAGAATCATTTATGTATCTTTTGTTGATAACACACGAGATGATCCTGAGAAATAACTTAGAGAAATAACAGGAGAGTGAGATGAGACAGAAACGTTCACTCTGGTTGAACTTCCAGTGGCTTCAGACTGATGGTCAGATGTTTCCTCACTTGGCCTTCACATCTAATGTAAGCAATAGCAGTCGATGTTTCATGGGGTCTTTAAATTATGTGTTACGTTTTGTTTTTTTAAGTGTGCTACGAGCCTATTTAATGCCACAGCTGGTCTTGAAATGGAGCACCGGAGGGTTTGGGTTTGAATGTAGTGTTTTCTGTTACAGAACAAACTGTTTACTGAACTTATTTATGAGCGGGAACACGGACGTTACTTTGATACGAGGCGTTCGGGGGGATTCAGAGTCTTGGCGCACCGATTCTGCCTCCATGTTGTGGAGCGTCTTTGCATCGCAAAATGTGTGAAATGCACTTGTTTGCTGCCTCACGACCAGTTTTACTTTGGAAGCAAAATGAACTATCTGCTGTATTCTTAATAGACTCTGAATATTAATCTCAGTGCAAAACAACACGTCTGGTGAAAATCTTGGTATTTAAGCATCTCACAAGTCCAGTTTGTCTGTCAGAGTGCAGGTCCACTGTTAATCAACAGCCTTCAGTCATAATGTGATGTGAAACTTAGTGAAGCATTAAACCTAACACTGACACTTGTCTTGTTATTCATTTGATTTGATCTTAATTCATTGCTATGTAATGTTTATTACTCGTATCTATGTATAAAAGAAAAAAAAAAATTAAATATAAAAATGCACGTGTTTAACAGCCTTTCCACATCATTTGTGAGAACATTTCCATTTTGTTTTTGAAACGTAGAAGCACAACGCGCGTCAGAACCTTTGTTACCAGTGGACTTGATGATGGCTTTTGTAAATTATTCATAATGTGATGCTGTAAAATAAACATATTGACCTTATTTGTCTGACTGGGAGCTTTTTCTTTGAGGTCATTTCTTCCTGCTGCTTTGCAACCTGCAGTTGTTCAAAATAAACTGAAAAATTCATCATAACCAACAAATCTCTTGAGACCGTCGGCGGGCGATTTGTGGGGAGATATATTCCCCTCGTTGCTCCCTCGTCTCCATCCCTGACTGGCTGAGAGGTTTTTTAGATGAATGTCTCAGTTTGTTTCTGCTGCTTTCACGATAAATGAAAAATTAATAACCAACAAATATCATTATTCTTACAGGAAGTAGGCGACTTGAGCGGGAGATGCCATCCCCCTTTTTACTGAGCAAAATCAGTTCGAAGGGAAAAGTAGTAACAGCGAGACACACTCTGATCATTCAGCAGCGTCTGTGCTGCTGAAAACACCCCCAGATTAATCTGCCTCTGTAACTTAATATATCAGAGGAGACAGGACTACAGATAAAGTTTTCCCTCCTGTTGAACATGAACAAATCAGCCACTCACTCCAGTCATACTCGAAGCATTCTTTAATTAGTCATCTGGTAAAAAAAACTGTACAGGACACGGTGAAGACAGAGGATCACTTTACGGTGATGTTGATGATGCTGATGTCTTCGTACGGTTTGTCGGTCTTGGGGTTGACTTTGACGTTGGAGATCCTCTGGACGACCTCCATGCCTTTCGTGCACCTTCCGAACACTGTGTGCTTGTTGTCGAGCCAAGGCTGCGCAGAGAAAAAGGCAAAACACGAAACGGTTAATAACAAGACACTTTAAGCCCGTGTTCAGGCTTTGAACCTGTCGCACAGCGGGATTCGTCTATGAAAGACACTCTTGTGTCAGTCACAGCTGTTCTCAGACGTCACAGGACCCGTGTAGAAACATCTGGAGGAACAGCTGGAGAATCCTGAAAAGTGAAAGTTTGAGTTTGCGTGCCTCCAGTGAAGCCACTTACAGTCGGTACAACAGTGACGAAGAACTGTGAGCCGTTGGTGCCGGGGCCTCCGTTGGCCATACTGAGCGTGTACGGGCGGTCGTGTCTCAGCGTGGCGTGGAACTCGTCCTCAAACTCTCCGCCCCAGATGCTCTCTCCTCCCATGCCGGTGCCCGTGGGGTCTCCTGTCTGAATCATGAAGCCCTGCACACAGAACCATGCAGACACAGAGTCAGACGGATGATTATTGGCTGAATCCGTCTTACAAACCAGAACAGAAAACTCACCTTGATCACTCGGTGGAATACGTGATTGTTGTAGTAGCCGTTCCTGCTGTGGACACAGAAGTTCTCCACAGTTTTGGGGCATCTGAGGACGACGGAGAAAAGAACTGGTTATATGTTGTTCAGTGTGAATGAGACTTCAGAACAAAGACGTGATAAACTTTCAAACTCACTCTACTGGGAACAGCTTGATGTGGATGTCTCCCATGGTGGTGTGGATGATGGCGCTGTCGGACACTCTCTTGGGGCCCTCGGCCTGCGTGGCGGCCATCACTTCCTCCTTCGAGGGCTTCTCGTTAAAGATGTCTCTGTCCGAGTCGGCACTCTTTGTGTCCTCTGGTTCTCTCTTTGAGAACTAAAGTTAAAAAGAATAAACGACGTGTTAAAACCGAGAGCAGGAGGACAAGAAACTTCAGCCGTAGCATTTTGATATGGATGTCGCGTTATCTCACCATGTAGAAGCGGTTCTTCTTGAACGCGGTGCAGAAGATGGTGGGGTCTGGCTCCACGTTGTCTAAGGCGGGGTTGTCAGAGGCCTTCATCTCTACAGTGGGCGCCACCTGCATGGCCTTCGCGATGCCCTGGAACAGACTCAGCTGCACCACACGGATGTTCTCCAGCTTCCCGAAGATCCGCACACACCTGGGAAATAAGACAGACGCATTTAATTAGTGGCATGGTAGACAAAAACATTTTAGTTAACCCGGAACTTTGCTGATTTTCAACCAGCCTTGTATCACTACAGTTTTGTTAGTAGATGAAAATGAACAATTGTACACTTCTCTCCATTTTGCCTGCACCCAGAGCCCTTAACATGTATCTGGGAAATAGTGATAAGCATTGTTAGTAACACCACAATAACACTGGGAGGGAGGAACAGCCGAAGTGTTGTTTACCGTCTCCCCCTTCACGTGAACGTACCTGTTGGTCTCCACGTTGATGACCTTGATGCCCAGCATGGTGCCGTAGAGCACAAAGTGGCCGGTCTCATCAAAGATGATATTTGTCAGTCGGATCCCGTCCACCTTCTCCAGTTCTCTCTCCACAGCCATCCGCCTCCCGAACTCCATGTCGGGCAGCTGCTGCCTCATCTGCTGCAGCTCTGTGAACATCTGGACATATAAAACAGCCGTCATGAGGACGTGAATCAGCCGCATCATTAACGCGACTCCGGGCTGAAGGATGTGAGAACTTACCGTTAACGACTCGTCGAACACTCTCATCAGTTTTCCTGTCAGGAAGCGGAAGATTCTGACTTTCCTGTCAGAAGCAATGGTGGCCATTTTCCTCCCGTCAGAAGAAAAGGTGAGACTCGTGGGATAGGTTTTGTGTTTAGCAAATTCATACAAGTCTGTGTCCGTTTTGTATTCCCAGTGCACATTCTTGGGGAATCTGAATTCACTTGGGAGGCCAGTCCAGTATTCCAGCATTCCCGCTTTGTCGGCAGAGACGATGACTCTAAATGTTGGATTCAGGCTAATGTGGGTCAGCGGCGAGGAGTGCATCTTGTCAAAGACGTGAAGAGGCTGGTTGCTTCCCCGTCCATCGTAGACGAAGATCTTCCCTGTGGATTTTTCCGAGCAGGCCACCGTGGAAATGGCGTCCCTCGGATTGTAGATCCACTCAGACTGACCGGGATGGAAGCTGCACAGAGGAGAGAAAAAAAACCATCATGTTGCATTTTCTGCTCCCCGTGTGCACAAATCTCACAAGAATAATAATTTGTCATTTTGACTCACCCCAACTTGAGCATATTGATCATGTCAAAGTTGACAACATCGAATACTTTCATGGCCTGATCGTCACCGACGGAACAGAAGAGCGCCCCTTCACAGCTCACAGCAATGCTCTCAATCACACCTGCAGGAGACAAGAACAACGTCAGGACTCATCGCAGCAGCACGTTAGATAGATAGATAGTAATATAAACGTCAGGTAATAAATTCAAAGCATACCTAGATGACTTCGGAAGTGTTTGACAAACTCTATTCCCTGGTCTTCCTTCTTCTTCCAAAACTTCACATGGCCGTCTTGGCTGGCTGTGATAATGAAGTCGGTCCTGAAATAAAATAAACATTAACTTTCAGAAGAAGAAGAAGAATAAAGTCACATCAAGTCGCTTAAGTTTGTTGTCATCAATGTCACGGAGGAGATTTTTTAGAGATGCATGATATGAATATTTCCCAGCCAACACCTGCTTCTCCTGGCCAGTACAGATAATACTGCTGATGATCACAGCTACAGAAAATCAATCACACCTTCTTATAACATCTAGATTAAAGGGTCTTGTCAACAGCACAGCCTACCTACATGTAATCAGTTATTAGAGGTCTTTTGACACCTCGATTTGACTAAAGTATGATGCTGACACTGGATCAGCACAGAGGGAATGCAGGTAAACACTTCATGTGGGTGCTGAGACTAAATGAAGGCGGAATCTTTAAAAACAAAGGTTGGATAAATGTAAAACCTGTTGGTGTATGAAAGCACAGAGGATGTTTCCCGGACCGGATACTGAAAAACAACTTACTTGGAACAAACTATGTGCGTGATGACGTCTCTGTGCATGTAGCTCCGCTCGTACATCGCAGCTGACGGCAGGTTGTCCAGGTAGACTCGCTCAAACTCGAGTACTGAGGAAAAACAAAACAGGACCATTCAGGAGTTAGCGGGAGTTTGGTTAGCATGGTTAGCATCGTTTAGCAGGAGTTGCAGGAGAACGACAGCGCGGCTCAGTTTCTCTCCGCGGGGTACGAACCTCTCCTCTTCTTGGCCGTTGACGCTTCGCTTGGCATGGGTCCGACCCATTCTTCCTCCTCTCCATCACCACCTTCACCCTCACCATCCTCTGCCTTTCGCTTGAGTTCCACATTGTTTTCAGATTCCGCCATTGCTGCAGATCTTCCGTGCGGTCCTTTCTGGATTACGGTACTTCCGTTCAACGCCTGCGCTTCTGACTGCTCTCCTCCTGGTTTGAACTCTAACTCCTTCATATCCAGATACATTTTCGTGAAACCAATTAAGTATTTGCAACGACAATTTCTCTGAGGAGTTTGTTTACGTTAAGCGGTAAAAAACGGGCTGTTTTAGCCGTTATAAACACAAATAAAGGAGCAACAATGTCAAACGCTTTAAATATTTGTCTACTGGCCTAAACATGAATCAACGTCGACACAACAGTAAAATTAGTGTTTAATCAATATGTCTTTATTCGATTTTTACCATTCAAATTGAAGTATTTAAACCGGGTTAGCTGCAGTGGAACAAAGTTTCTGTGTTGTTTCCGAGGGTGTGTCTTCGTGGAACACTTGGGTCAAACCAAAACTCAACAGTAGGGGGGTGTACAATAACACTTGGTATCGTTCTGTCACCAGCACGTTTACAAGTTGATAATCACGAAAATAGATGATTTGCGAACTTTACCACGCAAAACAAATTAACTCATTCAAACGTCATTAATGAAATAAATTCATAAATTAATTATGTTTTTATTGATAATCCCCCCCACGTACTCCGAAGTAAACACGCTCACATGTATTGCCAAGATGGCTGTGGATACGAACGTACGATGTTTGTCAGTTGTAAAGCAAAACAATTAAACGAACGTTATCGACTGTTTTCTGTTTTTAATTTCCAGACGGTGTAAAATACAAAAATTTTCTTGCTGCAACGACGAACAAAACGGCAGAATGAGTAACATTTACATTCAAGAGCCGCCAACAAATGGAAAGGTGAGCGAGACTTTCTGCATTTTTAAATTCCACTTCATCCTTTTTAAAATCACTCTCCTGTGTTTTTTTTTTTGTTTTTTTACAGTTTATAACGTTAACGAGTTAAAAAGATGAAATAATGATAAAAAATCACTGTTGACGTTCATTTTACGTCCTGTAGATAACGCTGACCGTGTCAGACCAAATGTTTGGGTTGCAGAACATGGTGCTCACCTTTCTGGATAAATGTGGTTATAATTTCTATTTTAATGTTGAGCTTTCTGATCTGTTCTTCTCAGGTGCTGTTGAAGACCTCAGCAGGTGACATTGACATTGAGTTGTGGTCCAAGGAGGCTCCAAAAGCATGCAGGAACTTTGTGCAGCTGTGCATGGAAGGTAAAGACCTGATGAACACAAACCTTTGGTACCAGAGCTGCAACAAAATCAATCAACTGTCAGCTGTTAAATTATTATATCTATTTTTGATAATCGGTAAATTGGTTTTGACACATTTTTATCTGATTCCAGCTTGTTAAATGTGAATATTTTCTGTTTTCTTTCCTCCTTCCAGCACATTTTACACCATATTCTGACATTTTATAGACCAAACAACTGATCGATTAATTGAGAAAATAATCAACAGTGAAAATTGATTCTAGTTGCAGAACTATTTTGTACATCCATGTTGAGATTTATGTGGAAGTCTGCCTGTAATCACCACTTTGAAACAGGACATGCTTGAAATAATCATAATAAATGTTGATTTAAATTCACCATAAGTTTTCCGGTTGTGCCCTTTAATTTGAATTATCAGACATTATTGTTAGCAGTTTAAATTAATGCATTACCAAATTAACCTCTATATTGTATTCTAAAATTACATTAAAATATGTATTTGTATCATTCATTTCTTTAAAGTACGCCATTTTATGTAAAATATGGATCAGTACTTAATGTTAAATTGTTAAATTTCATTACATCACAGTTTTGGTTGCACACGTGAGATGGCAAGCTAACAAATTTGTATTTTATTTCCTAATAATTCTCTCAACAAACCCAAAGTTGTATCTGATCACATCCCTGGTTTGATTATCCATCCATTCATCTCATTACATAAAAATGTAATATGGAAGAAATTAATAGATTCTCTTCTTTTTCTCAAACCAGCATTGGCTACATCACTTTTGGCATTTATTGTCGGTAATTCTTTATTTTTTACGGATCCATGAATTTCCTGGAATTAACTGATAATTTTAATAATATAATAACATGTAATTTGGTATTAATTATGGGGAAAATAATGTTGTTAAAAGGAAAGCTGCATTTGAAATTCAGTATTTATTAATCAATGAATTATGAGACGCTTTATTACCCTCTAATGTTGACTTTAATGCTCGCCTGCAGACAAATGAGCAGCTGTGCACCGACTGAAACACCAACAATGAATTGCAGTTAAATAGTTGGATGTCTACCAACTTAATACCGTCTCTGTTTTCTTTGTAATTACTCCCAATTTGCAGTTATTTCCAGGAAACTCCTTGGAAGTTGTTCAGCAGTCACTGACCTTATTGTCCAACATTTCTCTCTCTGCTAGGTTACTATGACGGCACCATATTTCACCGAGTGGTGCGTGAGTTCATTGTTCAGGGGGGAGATCCCACCGGGACGGGAACAGGTGGAGAGTCCATCTACGGCCGGCCGTTCAAGGTCAGACTCCTTCTCTACTTCTTATTTAATCAGTCCGTATATTAAATGTTAAAACGAACAACATTTTTAAGCAGGAAGAATAAAGACATCATCGTCTTTCTGTGTCTTTCAGGATGAGTTTCACTCCAGGATGCGCTTCAATCGGAGAGGGTTGGTTGCCATGGCAAACGCCGGGCCGCACGATAACGGCAGTCAGTTCTTCTTCACTTTGGGACGAGCAGATGAACTCAACAATAAACACACCATATTCGGGAAGGTAAATATTTCTTCTGTGTGTTCAGGTCTGTCCAGACCAGGACCTGCTGTCTGACACGAGACTTTACTATCTGGAAGTTTCTTTTAATTCAGGGGGAGGGTGTCAGTGTCAGACAGAACCAGGAACATTCACATATGATGCACATATATATATATATTTAATATTTCTATTTGTCTTTCTCTCTATATATAAATCAACACATACACCATGTCTGTCCTGTGTGCATGAAAATGGTTTATCAAATGTCTGTTTGAGGTGAGACAACTTACTGGATACTAAACGGGTGCTGCACCTGAGAGCAGTGTGGTGCTGTCAGCCTGCATCGAGTGTCTGACTCTTTTGTTCTTTTCAACAACCTCATCGCAGGTGACGGGTGACACAGTTTACAACATGCTCAGATTAGCAGAGGTTGAATGTGACGACGACGAAAGACCTTTGAATGCCCACAAGATCAAAACGGCTGAGGTACTTTCTTCTTCTTCTTCTTCTACTTTTATTACTTGCTCGACAACTATTGTGGAATTTTGGGTTTGTGATGGGAAACAAACATTTTTGGCTCCTCCAGGTGCTTCATTCTCCTTTCGATGACATCATACCTCGTGAGTTAAAGAAAGCCAAAAAGGAAAAAGATAAAGAGGAGGGAAAGAAGTCCCAGTCAAAGGCCACCAAGTGAGTCCTCACTTCATCTTTCTGACTAACTCTGGGAGGTTTTTGCACTGAAGCCTTTTTTTTTAATTTTTTTTATTTTCCTACTTTATGATCTTTTATTGTTTAAAATCAGCTTCACTAATCATCCAAGATTCTTCATGTGATTCCCATTAAAAAAGGTTTTACTATAAGCAGCAGAGAATGGCACAACTTCACTTACTTCCAAAGTGCACAGAGAAGAGAAAAAATCAACACTCACAGTGTATAAAACGATTTTATTAGACGAGTTTCAGCTCGTGGCCTTCATCAGGGTCTTCCTGACTTTCGCTAAGAATCATCTGCAGTCTCATTTGGTTGCTGAGATAAACTAATCATGTATTGCTCCACATCTTAATGTGTTTTCAGTTTGAGTGTCGTTGTTTGATGCTTTAATAAAAACACTGTGCTGATTTTCGTAGGAACTTCAGTCTGTTGTCGTTTGGAGAGGAAGCTGAGGAGGAAGAGGAGATGGTGAATCAAGTCAGCCAGGTACTGATGCCGCCGTCTATTCACTGTCAGACACGACAACAAATAGGGAGGATCTTGTTTATTGTTCCTGAAAAGTCTTTATTTGACCTCAGTTTCCACCAAATCATCTGATCACAATGTTTAGAGTGGAAAGTTTGTGTCCCTGATATTTGGACAAAATGTAAATGTAAATGTTGGTTGTTTAAAGATATTTGTAATAATACTGACTTTAAATGATTTTCTATGATTTTCTGAAATGGAAAATGTTGCAAAATGTGGGAAACAAAAACAGTTTCATATTTCTGTTCTTTAGACGTTTAAGGGAAAAAGTAAAAGCAGCCACGACCTTCTGAAAGATGATCCCAGGCTGAGCTCCGTCCCCGCAGTTGATAAGTACGCACAGCTTATTAATGACGACACAATAACGTCTTCTCCTATGAGCACAATCCTTCTCCCTGTCCAACATTAAAACATATTCTACTTTAAAAGGAAAAAGAAGAAGGGGGCATCAGGAGAAACTGCTGAGGTGAGTCACACATGCTGTGAAAACGAAAAACAGAAGTCTGAAGCAAAGTCGCTTTTCTCTGATTGAATGTTTTATTTGGTTCTTCCAGTCGGACGATGAGGTCGAGGGTGATGTCGACAACGACGACGTGGATACGGACGAGGAGGTCGACCCAGAGAAGAGAGAGAAGATGAGAGAGCTCATCAGTAAGAAGCTGCAGAAAGACAAAGCAGCAGAGAAAACGACGGATCTCGACGAGGACGAGCGAGGAAAGAAGTCCAGCCGCAGGTACGACCGATAAGATATCTCCAACAGACGGCAGCTTTGTTTGATGAGTACTCGGCTGGATTATTACCACATGCAGCTTCAGCAGGATCATGAAGTCGGTGTTTCTCTTGTAATATGACGTAGCGACCTGCTGGGGGAGCTGTTGAACTGTGGAATACAAAGAAGTGATGAACCACTAAAGTCCGACGAGACTCGACCTCAACTTTTATTTTTCTGACAGAGCAAAGTTTATTAAAATCCACAGAGAGATGAGCAGTTTTAAATGAATGAGCGTCACTGGCATGAAGAGACAAAGCAAACAAATATTAACATTGATAACAGTAATAACCACATCGGTTATATATAACTAATAATGATGATGAAGTTTAGCTTCTTGAACAAACACAAACGTTATATAAAGATAATAACGAGGGCGTTGGATTCAAATATGACAAACGATCAAACAAATCGACGACAACAGTCGATTTAAGCGCAATTATTTTATTATTTATTCACATCACATCATCTTCAAACGTATTTTGTTTCACTAACAATCCATAAATATCCCAAAATGTTCCGTCCTCTGTCGTATATGACGCAGCTTGAATCTGGAAAAGTTTTCTTGCTTGAAAAATAACTTGAAGGATTAATCAATCATCAAAATCGTTACCAGTCGATCCGTTAATCGTTTCAGCTCCACACGGACTCAATCTGGAAATATTACAGCCACAAAAACAGATTTAGAAGAACTGAGTTTGATTCATGTCACATTCAGACCCTGTTAGGACTCAGACACACTAAGAACAATCATTAACATGTTTTAATTACCGAGTCTCTCCACAGCAGTTTTGTCTCTGATGAGCTCGTGGTTCGACCTCAGAAGCAGTTTGATGCACTGATGTACAGACTGACGATCGTTTCAGCCTGTGATTCAAAACATGTGCGTCACTCAAATATAGCACATTGTTTCTGTTTACTAGCAGAAAACCGTAAAAGTCAAATGATGCAGAAACGTTCAGAAACAGCCGCCATTGCAGTGACATAGCTGGACACAAAACTGACGTTAAAACAGCCGTCGTGTTTTCATACGTCAGCTGAATGATAATCTGTCCAGGTCTTCAGACGGGAGCATGACCTGCGTATGTGTCTGGTACAACTGATGTAATTTAGCATTATGTAATTTATGAAAACGTTAATTGTTTCAGTTATTTTAGACAATAAAGTTTATAGTTTAACTGTAAAACATCCAGCCTCCGTTACATATCGCGTGTCTATATCAGCCGATATATCAATATTAGAATATTTACTCCCTAATATCGTGTCTGTTTGACTGAATAAAGGCTTAAAGGTCGTTTAAAAGTAGTTCCCGAGAGTAAAACTTTTCCGGTACTTGGTCCTCAAAAATAAGCTAATTATGAACAGCACTTTAGAAATCTTGACAGCGTGATTTCATGCTCTTCGTGTCTTCGTCACCAACGTATCCTCCAGCTCGGTTTCTCCACGCGAAACACGCAACACGTCTCAGTTTGTAGCTCGCTGGACCAACATCAGTGGACCTGCTATTTGAAAACAGGAATGTTGGCTCTCAAACCAAATTACTTACTGCGTTGCGGTCGAAGCAAACAGTGCGTCTGTCTGAGCCGACGTGAAGGTGAGAGTGGAAGGTGATGGTGTGTGAGACGACATTACTCTGAAAACGAGCCGAGGAGAGCAGAGAGAGTGATTTATCTTTCATCTCCCTTTCATGTCAGACAGTTATCTCTCCTCCATATCCTCCTAACAGGTAGCCCTCAACACACATAATCAACATACCCTTCTCTCATTAGTGCTAATGGGATAAGGAGTGTGGGCCTCCAGTCAGTGTGTGTGTGTGTGTGTGTGTGTGTGTGTGTGTGCGCCCTGACTGACAGCCAGCCCAATGCAGGCAGACTGTAGTATATTAAACACAAGCGCAGATTGTTTTGCTACAAGAACTGTAACCCAACACAGTGGTTTGTCTTGGCAGGGAATCAAAGAGCAGGCTGGTAGGTACAGTGTTAGTCCGGGACAAAGGGGGCATTGTTGCAGGGTGAGCTCTGCTCTCCCACTGTTGCTTTGCTTTGAGCTTTGAGCTGCTCTGAGCGCGAGGACGAACACCAACTGGTATCTAGTCACCTGGGAAAAAAGGAGAGAGGATGTCAAAACAGCCACTTTTCTCAGTTCTGTCTCATTGACTTTAACTAATGCAGGACTTAAGTTTGCTCTTTCAGATCAACGCGGGGTCAGTACGAAGTCTTGAGAGTTTAGATATACGTCTTGAAAAATGCTGGATTTTCAACATGAGCTGCTGTTTCATCGACACATCCACTTAAAGGAGACGTATTACGCTTTATCGTTCTTTCCTCTCCGTCAGTGTGTTATAAATGTTCTCGTGTATGTAAAAGGTCTCGAAAGTTAAAAAGATTAAAGTCCGAGACAACAGAAGCTCGTCTCTCCCACAGAAAACACTGCTCCTGGAACGCCTCGTCAGTAGTCCCGCCCTTAATTCCATCACCTTGTGACATCACCATGTCACACATACGCATAATTTATGGCTAGCAGAAACAAAAACTAATATGTTAATTAGCAAGGATTAAATAATCAGGATCAAAACATGTGAATCAAAGTTAAAGTGAACAGCTGGTGAAATAAACCTCGTGTCTCGTCTTGATAATTGTCTCGACGTAATTAACAAATATTCCTCTGTATTGTCTCCCACTAAAGAGAGTTCGTATAATAGTTTTATATTAAAAGTTATTTTGTTTTTTGTTCCCATAAAATGACATTTTATTGACAATATTGCTAATGAAACACACGTTACCTTTAGTAAACTGTAGTTGATTTCTCTGATTCAAACATTGTTGGAAACATTTGGGATAATGTAAGAACACAACTCATTCTCATTCTTAGACATTTTAATGCTGAAATGTTACGTATTATATCTTTAAAAACCTATAGGCGCCCTGTTCAGTGTGTGATATGTGTGGAGGACAGTCCAGTCTCTGCAGTGCACTCGGGCCTCAGTTGGGGGAGGATTTACAAAGCGGATTGTATCTTTTTTTTTTTCCTCAAAGTCAAGGCTGTTGAGACAACCTTGAAATTCGGAGTCTCCCTGAAACCAAAATAGTTTTTACATCAGGTCAGAAGTATCTTACGCTGCTCTCCAGCTGCCAGATGATATTCCACTGCAGTATTCCATGATTGCAAAATGCTTGGACTTGTTCACATTCGCGAGCAAGTTGCCAAATAATGGCGCACTGTACCTGAACCGAGAGAAGAGTCACGATCGATCAAAACAGATCCTGTTTATCCTGCGTTTGTCTCGACTTGCTGTGATGTTTTGATGTTAATGCTGGTTAAGTTTTTGTGCTCACAGTTTGACACTTCTTTTATGTTGCTATTGATCAAGTCTGGTTTTTGCCGTGTCTGAAGTAGGCCTCTTTAAGGAGGGGGGCTGCTTTATAAAAAGACACCACTGAATGAAGTCCCAAATGCAGTGTATGTGGTAGTCGCCACTTTTGTTAAACCCGACGGGGCATGACTGGGGAAGCAAAACGCTTCCATATGGCTGTGGGACACAGTGTGAGCTGCTTCTGCCAGCAGGGCCTGGCTCCCTCTGCTGTCTCTGCTAATCGCTTTTCAGTTAGTGCAGGCTCGAGATAATGACAGCGCTGCACTTCCTGTTATTTATATCACTTGTTATCTCATACTTATATACGTTGTGTACACTATGAACACAGCGAGGCTTTAAAAATCAAGGTGCTGTCAAGATTATCACATCATCTTTCACACTATGTCAGTAAATTATTGGATTATTTTCATTATTGATTAATCTGCAGTTTCTCAAACATTCATCCGGTGTTTAAAAAAATCTGAAAAACTAACTTTAAAGCGAGGAATCTGTCTGTCTGTTACTCGTGTATCTTGAGATCCGTTTTCTTGATCTACTACACACTCGGCAGGTTTGTTGTTGAGGACCCGAGGACGTGCAGGGTTGAATTTGGTGCAGTTTGGAAACATAAATACATTTTGAGTAGATGTCAAACACCGCTATGTGCAGCTGCAGGGGGCGTGTCTTCACCTGATCTCTTGGGGAAGCAGACGTAAACAACTTGCTGTAGTAAAAGCAGAAGGTTAAACAAGTCTGGACGCAGTGAGCACAGGTTTTTAGTGAGAGCTGGAGGTGAGATTTTAAGTTTCTGTCAACATTAATATAATAGCTAACGTTATAATGTTACAGTGTTTGCCGTTATTTGGCAGCGCCGTCAAGTATGGATACAATCAACCAGATTTTAAATCGTAAATAAAAAAAATGTGTTTTATATTTTTAGGGCGACCTCGATGAGTCTGTGACCCCTCATGTTTTATCACAATCACAATGAGGCTGACATGTTGAAAATTATTGTTATTTCTGAGGAAACAGCTCAAATCTAAAGATCTTAAACTCAGAAAACCAACAGAAGTTCACATTTGAGAAGGTGGAACCAGTAAATTCAGTTCTCACAACGTGCTCCGAATCATTAATTTGTGCCAGGACCGTAAAATCTAGTTAGATAAAGATCTGTAGCACTCAAGTCCCGATTATATTCATTACATATTTAAACCTGCTGATTATTTTCTCATTTAATCATTTAAGCTATTTAATAAAACTGATGGATAAGAGATTCAAACGATGTAGGAATCTTTTGTCAATCGATTAAAGCGAGTGATCGTTGCAGTTGTTCATGTTATTGTTTTTGAATTTTGGCTTTCTGCCACGTTGATGTTTTAAGAAATAATCCTTCTCGCCTTGTGGACAGTGGAACCTAAATGGGACATCAGACACTAATTATCCTGCCCGAGTGGCCGTACCCCCGGACGGTGCGTCACTCTCTATTAATTGGCTGCACCTGTCTCTTGTCATCGGTCATAACCCAACGCGTTCGCAGGGAAAGGTTGCAGAGATCAAGAAAGCATTCAGCGCTGCTTTTGTGCAGAAAACTGCTTGAGATAATCCAGTTCTTGGCAGCAGGATTGTGTATGTTTTGGAACTGCCAGGTTTACACATCTCTGGCCCACTGTAGCATGTCTACCCCATATGGGGCATTTGCTCGCTGGAAACAGTTCCAGACAGCGATGCATGTCTAGGACGAGGGGGTTAAGACTCTTTTTTTGAAAATGAATATAAAAGCAGCAGAACACAACTTGGACTGTGATCAACGTCAACATTTGGAAATGTGCACGTTTGCTGTGTGTTTTTCTCCCAAACCGTTCTAGAGGAATAAAAGAATTTGAAACCAAAAGCGAGCGGTATAAATGATAACAGAAAACACTCTCTTCCATCACGCCTCACTAACAGAAGGACGGAGGATCGGGTCGGTAATTGCGAGGCAGATAAGCCGCTCTAAAAGAGGAACCTTGGTCCACTGCGTGGGTAATGTGTTGGTCCAGATCACTCTGCAAAGTCATGCAAATTCCTGTGTTGAGGTTGGATTCCTCCACTCCAGCTCACAGTTCTCCTTGGCTTTTGACCAAGCCATGGAGTGCCCCCTGAGGGGAGTTCACCCAGCCATCTTGTTATTCTAGCACATTCATCCACATCACTTGCTCAGTCGTTAGACTGGTTTGAATCCACCGTAGCAGGGAGAAGCTGCTGCTGCTGCCATCCCTGTGGTGTACTTACTCGAAATAAGACTTGGGTGTTAAATTTTTCTTTTAAATATACACTTGTGATCGCGCTGCGGCTGTTTTTTAACTTTAAACAGTTTGATTTTATCAGTTATTACATTTCTTGACGGCTGGAAAAATGAGAATCCAGAGAAATCCAAAAAAGGCAAAGCACGCCCGCTTGTACATTTTGGAAAACGATTGAATTTTTGATGAACCATACAGTCATCGGCGTACTATTTTTAAGGTTGTTGAATTCCTGTGTCAGCCTCAGACTCCTGCCAGACACTGGAGTATTAAATGCAAGGTTCTGAATCATGAGAGAGCTTCTTGGTCTCCTGCCAATCACTTCATATGCTTTCTTTATGAAAAGTTAATCATCCACAGCTCTCTGGGTTTCACTGTTTCTGACTTTTCTGAAAGAGTGACAGTAGCTGGCAGACGCAGGCCACTCAGACGAGACGGGATTCACAGAAAGGATTCATTATGTGACAGCTTTGCCCTTTAAGGCCTGTTTATCTGGCAGCTAATGACTAATGTCTTTGCTTGGACTGATGTTTGCTTTAAATGACCACCAGAGTCTCATCCTGGATAATAAACTTAAAGCTCCGGTTGGTAAGTGATTTTTAGAAGCATTTTTTTATTGTATTTGTAGAAAATTCCTCAACATCCCAAGAGGAATGAATAAAACAAATGCCATGACAACTAAAAGATAAAAACTGTGTATCTCTGGCTGACGCAGGCTCTAATTAGCTCATCTAATTGCCACCAAGTATCGTATTATTACACACCTCGGGAGAATCGCGGTATTATTACCGTTCAGCAGCTAACTCGTAGCATCAGTTAGCCTTTTCAGTATGAGGAACATTCGTAATGGATTTGTTACTTGTGTTTGTAATTGTAGCATTTAACAGAGTAATTATTTGATTAAAAAAAGCAAACTAGCTGCTAACAAATCTCCCAGCTGGCCAGCAAGAGCTACGCGGCAGTCGGTGTTGATGTAGTCAGGCGGTGCAGGTCAGAGTGGCTCTAGCAGGAGGAGGAGGAGGGATTTATCAGTCGGATACTTAAATTTTGCTGGTTTCCTCAATCTTACCAACCCCAGCTTTGACGTTTAGGAATACTGTGTTATTTGTGTGGATCATGCATTTTTTAAAAAGTACTTTAACATAAATAAATCAAATCAAATAATACGTCGAATATATTCAAGAGAAACTTTCTCTTGCAGTTTTTTTCATGATTAATAGATCAATTGCTTTGTCTCTAAAAAAAAAAAAAAAAAAAAAAAAAAAAGATAAAA
>OMLP01015574.1:0-29417 GCA_900302685.1 Spondyliosoma cantharus | reverse complement strand
GGAGGAGGGGATTACTGTGTTTACTACGGTGCATGTCTGTGGAAATGGAGTGCTCTCACCCAGAGACGGTGGCATGTTTGGTCTTCCAAGGAGCTTTGCGAAACGACAGAGAAGACAGGGGAGAAGACGAAAGAGAAAAAGGAAGTGTCTCGCTCGGCTGTGTGTGGGTGCATAGCTGCCATATGTTCTTTAGGTAATTTATGGAAAAATAAAGAGACATATCGAGCATTATGGCTCTATTTTTAGCGCCCGACGGACGCGAAAACCGTTGCCAGTGCTTTAAGTCTGTCCCAGCAACTTGCCAATATTTTTTCTGTCTTCTCAAAATCCTCATCACGATAAGAGAGAATATAGGAGGGATGGAGTGTGGTGCGGGGGGAAAGGAAAATTCAGAGAAGCCAAGCAACCAATCTCCCAAAATAGGTCAGTTTGAAAACACGATTTTCATACAGCCTTTTAAAAGGGCTTTTTAGGACTGAGGATTGCGGAGGAGAAGATGCTGCTGAGGATCTCTTTCTTACACCCAGCTGGGTCTAGGTTCATGGAAGGGCCTTGAAGACTACTACTGCCCCCTGGTGTTTGCCTCCAAAATAACATGTCCCCCCCCCACAACGTGGGCTTGCATCCAGTGGCTCTCCTCCTGCACTGAGCATTTGGCAAGGCAAAAAAACGTGTGGGTTCAGTTTCCTCATATAGGCATCATGATGGCGGCTTCAATGAAGATGTGGGTGTCCAGAAGGAGAACGGATGAGATGTCCATTTGTTTTTTACCCCCCTCTCCCTTCGCACGCCCTCTTTCCGTATAGCTCTCACAGTCGGAGCCTACACAAGCACAAGGGAGAGGGAGGAATCAATGAAGATTTGCCAGACTTGGCTCTCTTCTCCAGAAAAATTCAGCGCTCTTATAGGCTGCCGCCTCACGTTCAGCTCAGGTTGTGTAAGAATAAGGGAGGTGCTCTCTGAGTCATCACCATCCCGGAATAAAACTAGCAATTATTCATATCCTGTTTGGAGAAGAATCAAATTAGATAATTCTGCTCCACGGCTGTTAACTCACCTCCGACTGCTCTTCTTTTCAACTGTTTAATGCATCGACTCCATCTTCTGCTATAGTGTGTTTCCTCATCCTTTAATCTGTTCACAATGGGGAAAAATGGACTTTTGATTAAAGTGTCCTGTGTCAAAGTAGTCCCATTCATTCAAGACAGCCATTGACTCAATTCATTTGTTCATCGTGTTCTGAAAAGAACTCAGTCTTCTTGTATTTTTACTAAGCTATCCTTTTTTAAAATCTCACCTGCTAACTCACCAGCAGCAAACAGCAGGTAGCAGGTAGCTGATGAACACAGTGGAGGGTTTGGCATCTTAAGAACAGAATTTGTTTTCTCAGGAGATGATAGAGACCAAAAACAGAGCTACAAAGAGAGTGAAAATTGGACTATTGGGAAGATGCACTACTCCTGCAACTGTAACGCATCAACTTAAATGGTGCATTATTGCAGTTTTTTTTTTTTTGTAAGGTTTGTCCAGAACATGACAACAATGTCAAGTAAGCTATTAATTATTATTGCATTAAAGGGTATTCTCAATTAAAATGATATTTTCTAGCCCACTGTTACCAAAGAAATGGCTGTTAGGTTGTCTGTGCAAACAGCTCATCATGACCCATATGTTCAGTGTGAATTAGCACCCTCTAGTGGCTGTAATTATATTAATTGAAGCAAAACAGGAAGTCTTCAGTGCACAAAGGTTGGAGAATGGACTGGGAGTCAAACGCTTATAGACTTCCACCCAGGAGACTGCTGTTTGAGTCCTGTCTGTAACCAAAAGTCAACAATGACTTATTTTATCTTACAAAACATACTTGCCTCACTTATGTAACATCATTTAGGTCATGTACGTAATGACAGCATGACGACCACGTGATGATGAAGATCCGTCTGGTGTGATAAACGTCTGGTCCACCTATTGTAGGTACTCTCCAATTGTCATTTACAGTAAGCTATGTCAGTTGTTTATGTATGAGGATGAGTTGATATTTTTGTATTTGCTTTCCTCTGGTGGTGTCTAGCATACAGATTTCTTTCCGGTTTTGAGAGATCTGCCTGAAAATTTTGCGGCCGTTTCCATGCTTTGAAAAAAACGGGAAAATAAAATTGCATTCACCTTCATTTATCGAGCTAATCGAGGAATCTAAAACAAATACCAGGCAAAAGCAAATATGAAAGGAGGAAGAATATGTACATTTTGGAAGGGGGTCAGAGCCATAAGCTTGAGTATACTTACTCTGCTGCTTCTCACAAAGGCACCTCGGTGATACCTCCAACAAATCTCAACATCAATCTGGTCGATCGCTGCTTGTCTGCTCACCGCAGAGCAGCAACAAAACCAGCTTGGCTGCTCTTCTCTCTCTGCTTTCATCCCAGCATCACCGGTCGGGTGAGATTTCCTCCTACTGTTCTGGCATGACAATTGGATCCCCAAACCAAGGAGCATCACGCTGCGCTCGCCTGGTCGCACGCTGCTTTCTATAAGGCACACATAAGGCACATATCCAATAACACACGTGCGAGGACCTGTATAGAAACCCACAGGCACACACGCAGCCATAATCAAACAGACGAATGAACACCCACATGCTACACGGCAGTGTGTAGGTGTTTATGTGTGTATAAACAGTGTCAGGATTTTTTTCCTCCGGTAATTTAATTGACAGAAAGACCTTTGTAAAAAGTAGGATCATACAAACTCACATAGGTAACGACAACACGACAATTCATGTGAGCGTTTCTGACCTGCTCTCTCTGTGATTCACATTTCACTTAAGCGTAGATGATTAATAAACAACATTACACGGCCTCTGCCTTTGTTTCTGAGAGAGGTCGTGATTCACACGATCAGAGCAGATCAAATCTAAGTAAACAAGCAGTTGAACAAAGCAGTCGTGTTTTTTCTAAGGAGAACATTCTCAACAAATCTATTTTCAGATAAAGAAGATATTTTTTTGAATTAGTTTTAATTTAGATGGCCTGTGATTGACACAAGGCGAGGAGAATTTCATGTTGTGCACTACATATAGAATATGTAGAATGTAGATAAAAAACCCACTCGTGAAAAAAGGTGGTTGCTACAAAGTGGCTAAATGAGACTACAGAAGTTAATCTGAGAGATTAAAAGTTATTATGACCAACAAAGACACTACAGAGTGTGTGTAGTATAGTGCAGTAGGAATCTTAGTGTTGGTAAACAGACAACATCCACAGTGTTATTGCTAAATGTCTGAAGGTACATGATAATCAAATTGGGTTAATAACATAACGTTCCAACTTAATTATAATTCAAACGTTTCTCAACGAGGGGCTAAAAACGTCGTCTCAGCTCCGACTCCTGCAAGAAAAGGTGGCAAATAAATAGCAGCTTGCACTCTCTGATGCATTCACACGTATCTGCAGTGTGATCTTTACTCCGGGAAGATTTATGTGTTACCCTTATCCCAGCTCTCTATTGAGTGTACAATATATCCACAGACACATATAGGCAGAATTGAATTCAAATGTATACGCACGGAGGCACAAATAAACAGTCAACCCGAGCGCACACACACACACACACATTCACACACGCACACCAGCGTGGTTTTCTTCCTCGGGCATCAGGTAGCCAATCCATCCTGTGATGGGAAATTGTTCCTTTTTCTTATTAAAAGAACAGGTGGCCATGAGATAGCGGTCTCATTTTTCACCACTGCCGCACTCCATGAGTCTAAACTAATGATCAAAACATTGAGCCACTCCAAATCATCTCTCACCCAAGACTGATATATATGATAAGTGATGGAGGGGGGAGTGTGTGTGTGTGTGTGTGTGTGTGTGTGTGTGTGTGGGTGCAGGTGTGTTTATGCGAGTGCATGAAGGTGTGACTTGTGCACTCCCACACCTACATGTTTTGTGCATGTCAGTGTTCCTTCCTGTGTTTGCGCGTGAGTGGTTGTGTTTGTGTATGTGTGGGGGCAAAGGTGACAAATCTGGGCCTTCGGGGGCGAGGTTTGGAACACGGTTGCTGTGACGGATCGCTTTTTCTCTGCTCATTTTCCACACTGGCACCGTTCTCTAAGCAGTTTCCACTTCGACAGCCCACCTCCTCACGCGCACACTCAGGCGCATGCAGAAAACCTGCAGTTTCTTTTCTTTTTTTCTTTTTTTTTATCCAGCAGTGGCTCATTCATGCTGCACTGTGCTTATCGCTTTCAAAGGGAAAACGGCGTGCATCTCAAAGAGAGGAGATGAAAGCGGTTTAATGATCTATAATACATGGGCGCTATTCATTGGCACGGAACAAAAGGTTGAGGCGTCAGGGGAAAAAGAGCAGAAGAAATGGAGACGAGATTCATTTTGTGTCACCCACCTTTACTTCTGACTTTCGAGGGAGGCCGCTGTCATGGCCATTTTTTTTTTATTTGTATTCTCCTGGACAGCTTTTCCCGCCTCCAAATGAGATTACTAAAAGCACAAACCAGTCAGTGATGACAGACTGGAAGAAAAGAAAAAAAACAGACAACCTAAAAATTAATTTCAGGGATGTGTGAGGCGTGTGATATGTTATTTGCATTTTATTTTCTTCCAGCCCTCCCTGTCACAAAAACCTGTGATAAGTGACAACGCTCTGCCACACACATCCACTCAGGAGATTTGGCAGATGATTTCAGTGATTTGTGTTTGATAGCACAGTGATGACACCAATGGAGGCAGCACGATGTGGCGCTTTGGCGTGTGAAACATGTCACGCGCACTTGACAGCGCGGGACAGAAAACACAACCTCCCCCCACCCCCACCGCGCTGCTCCCACTCGGCTTTTTGATCATTTGTGTTACGACGTCCTGCCACTCCATTCGGGGGCCGATGAGATTCGTCACCGTCTGTCCCATCTGCTGTGTTTACGACTCATTTGTTTACTCGCTGGTTCACATCAGAGCTCACTGCAACCGAGGGGATTCCTTCGCCGCAGGGCTGGGTCCAGACTCGGAGGTCAGCTTGGCTCAATGATTCATCACATTTCTCACTAAGTAGCAGTGATGAATAACACAGATTCCCTTCATTTGTGATCACAATGAAAGACAAAGTAATGGGAAAACACCACTGAACAGAGACAAAAGGGGAAGTGCAGACAAAATGCAAGTTTTGGCAGGGCTAATTCTGTGGTTCCACTATGTTGTTGACCCGGACTAACGAGTGTTGATAAGGCCGGCTTTTGATTGCTTACTACAATAGTGAATATGAACATCGACAGGTGGCGAAGCAATACTTTCACATTATGTTTATGGGCAGTAGGCCTAGAAATGCAGCTGGAGACATTCACGGTCAAATAAAACTCTGCTGAGACCCAGAGCTGTCCGCCATGATGTTTTTAATGTATGCCAGTCTGGAAAATGAGCTCTTCCTCAAAGCTGTTTAACACAGGCTCATGATTCGTCCAGCCATCCCTGCATCCATTTTTTATAGCCGCTTGTAGTAATTCTGGATCACAAGCTCATGATATTGATTCCTTATATTATGCGAGACAATCTACACACATCAACTGCTCGAACACATTTTACAGCCTGAAACATGGATGTCAGAGCATCTTCAGCTTTGGGCTACAGATAAAACAGATAAAGCTATTTCAGATAAAACCCCCAACCAAAAGAGAGTGAAGGCAAACTAGTTTACAGGAACTAGCCTAACGTTAATGACCTTTTGATGGAGGGTTGCTGCTGCGGTCTGGTTAGAGTAAACCTGCAACTTTACTTAAAAAAATACTTTTATTACTTTTATTCTGCATCTTTCTACAAGCTCTGTAGATGTATAACTTTTACAAAATGATTCATCCAAATAAAAATGTTCTCGATATGACCTTTAATTTAATTTCTCTCTGTGTATTAGCCGGCAAAAATGTAGCTTTTGCTAGCATCTGGTTAGCTTTGCTTAAGACTGGAAACAGTTTACTCTCAGCTTTACTCTCACAGTATGTAACAAAATCTGCACCTTGGAAGTACACAATTCAACAGGTTTTATCTTACTTTGTAAATTTCTTATTATTACTATTATTATTTTATTTGTGTCTTTTTATCTTACTAGGAGTTATGTGCTGGACTTTTTCTTTGCTAGGCGCGGGGACTTCCTGGATTCTTGTTAAACCCAAACATTTTTTTCTGTAGGGACATCATTTTGTAGATAACAATATCGCCAAACACATACGTCTTCGGCTTGCAAAAAGAAATTATTTGAAAGATTGTCTGTAATTAATACGGAACAGCAACTTCAGTATGACACCCCATTGGAAAACAATAAAATGGGAAAGTCTCCTTAAAAGTGCATTCTCATTTTTTACTGTGACAGCATTTATTTCTCTCATAAAAATGACACTTCACTGGGAAAAAAACAAAAGCCTGAGTATTTCCTGTGTAGTCTCCAAGTCGCATTTTAAAGCTAATATTTCAAGACGCACAACACATATATACATATATACTCTCAATGGTCCCTCTTCATTACCCACCATTTGTTGGTTAAGCGGAGGGAGAGACCTATTTTCTTGTCTTTGTCTTGGTAGTTGTCTTGTTTGGTGCAGATTCATTTATCCGGGAGTCCTGTCACAAACTTCAGCGCCGCACCATGCCTCATCCATTTTGCTTTGTCGCGCCACCACTTTGGGAACCACTGAGCGAACTGGCTTCCACTGTAGCAATATGTGAATTGTACAGATATAGAGTATGATATACATTTTTTCTCATCTAACCTTTACCAAGAAAGCAAATAAGACCGTTTCCAGAAATGGCAAACGATACTCCAAGAAGACTATAGAACAGTACTTCTACAATTATTCGGTAACTATTTGTGGGACATTCATGAATTCATTTGCACTTGTTTCTTTCTGGTTTGTTTATTGGAAATTACTTTGGAATTTCTGCAAAGTGTTATACTTATTTTACAAGTCAAATGTCAGTTAATTGTAGAAAGTTTACAACTTTCGTCCTAGTTAGTTTTGGATGTGTTAAAATACTGTGTTGTGTTAACATATTGACATCATGTCTTGCTGAATTTCACTGATACCCATAGTATACTAAATTATACCATGTTTGTCATTCTGACTGGCCATGTAGTAATGATGGTGCGATTGTGTTGCAATATCAGAAAATACAGTTCTGTTGTTCAAGTTCTCCTTTTCTTCCTGTTCTGGTATTTAGAAAGCGAGTAGTGCTACCGTCGCTACCAATCTGTGCTTCCAAAGAAAAGGTTTAAGAGGTGAGAAGATCAAATCGCTGAGAAAAAACGTTTAATGTGGGGCAACATACCAAACGTGATGAATGATAACTCACTTTCTACTTTTCCAAGATGTTTTGTTATGAATCAGTCCTTCCGCTGTATTTTGCACAATGATTTCTCACATCGTTCACAGCCCCCCGGAGTGAAATAAAGTTTAAACATCATCTCATTATTGAGGGTTTGATTACAGCTATTGAACTAAATGTGCATGGGCCCTGTTTGTCTATTTTGTGCGCTTTGAGGCGGTAATATCTCAGTTTGCTGTCAAAAGATAAAAATACTTCTGGGCGTCTCAAAGCCATCGTACTCCTTACTGTCAGTTCATCTATTGGCACACAAGCGCTGATTAGAAATTGCTTGCTGGACTGCACAGCGAGCCAATCCAACCATTGTGCTACAGGGAAACAAATTCTTTTAATAATTCCCCAAACCAGGAAAACAACGTGCAGTGTGTTTTCAAATCAGGGGCCTGTCACACCACAGGAGTGCTGTGTGGTCCCACTGAAACCAGAAAGCTAAGGGCAGAGTCTAACAAGGAATCTAAGATGTCAGACCGTGTGAAACCAATGGCTGAGGAGCCCAAAGAAATCAGTTAAGTATGCCATCCTTCACGTCTTGCATAATACAAAGTCAACATTCATTATGTAAAATAAATTAGCCCTGGCTGACTCCGTTACATGCCTGTGTGCTTTAATGTAGGGAGAAGTGTCGATAAGTCCCAACACCAAAGAATATGCTGAGCCCATGCTGGCTTTGACTGACTCTGAACTAGTGTAGAATTTTTCACACTATAATGTGTCCTCTAAGTAGTCTGCGAGACTGAAGCTAACCAGGAACGGTTGAGTGTCCTGCGAGAAGGGATTTGTTAGCAAATGTATACCCAGAGGCGCATCTTACATCAAAAGTAGACTTGATTCTTAATTAAACCGATAGAATACAGCGGCAGTGACAGCTCTGTGGCGCTTTGCCTCAGTAAAACTTAACAGCCACTAAAGTTTCTTCTGAGTAATGATTAATGCATCCAATTTCTGTGATCTGTATTGAGTGTAGCATCATGGGTAATTAAATGATGGTCTACAGAGCGCTGACTGCTCTCATAAAATGACAAGGCCGTAATTATCATGAAGCTTGGTTACCTTCTGACTCAAATACTAATTGTGTATCTATAAGCGAGCGGAAGACGCCGCGGAATTGAAACCCAAAACAGCCCGAGCTGTACAAAATAGCTCACAGCTGCAATAATGCGGTCGATGACGTTCAGTTCTCCTTTTCAAAAAAATTGTCAAGCTGTTCGCACAATGCTTATTTATTCATCGAGCAATGTCACAGAGTGAGGCATGTACTGTAAAACCAACAAATGTAATCGCCTGCGTCAGACATACTTACATCATCAAAGACAGAAGTTGCACAGTGTAAATTCCATCCACACACATTAGGACCAAACCCATCTAACTTTTTATTTCCTTGCATATTATCTTGTGCTATAAAAAAAACCAGAAAAACACCAACAACAGCAGCCTTGCCAGACTTGCAGGCGTCTGCATTACAAAGGAGATTCACTCACTGAATCCCGAATGCCGTACGCTCCCTCGCAACACCTCAGTGACCGAGAATATATCCTCCTCCGGTAAATACAATAACAAAAGCGCTGCACTCTCAGAAGAAGAGGGATGTGCCGTGACAAACTGTTTATACTTTTCTCATTGATTCATAAACGGGTATCATTTTCTAACCGGCAGTGCAGCCTCAAACACAGCACACATATACAGTGCAGAGAGGCCACCTTGTGGGGTCTGTGCAGCTCTCCAAGAATCAAAAAAACATAATATACCGTAGGAGGCGAATATATTGATGTTTCCTTTACTACCATTTAAATCAAGCCTGTTATTTTTATTATTGTTGTCCCCTCTCCAAGATAAATAGGGCGATAAAATGAGACGCCCGGCCCGGTCTCGTTGACATTTTAGGGAGTCCTTTTGGAGCAGTAAAGATGCCCACTTGATGGATACCAGAGCTCTATAGACAACGGGGAAGACAACATGAGGGATGCTTATGGATGCAGAGGTGGATAAAGGAAAGTAATAGAGAGTACATGAGCAGTTCATGAAAGAAAAGATGGGGGGAGAACAGAATGGAGAAAAAAACAACAGAGAAAGAGAGAGTGACACCCCGGTCCATCAGCAAAAAAAGAAATCTCCAGGACAGGCTGGAACAGGAGATCTACATCCAGGGAGAAACAGAGCAGACAGCCACAGCAGCAGCCATCAACCAGGAAAGATGAGAAAAAAAAAATGAAAATCTCAACACGTTGACACCCTCTCCTCTTTGTCTTTTCTTCTGTGTTTTCAGTACGCTGGTCTGTAGAGAAGATCCCCAGAGGCAAGTCTGCGTTTCAGCTCCTGCCACAGCAGATCCCTCTCCTTCTGGGCTCCCCTCATGAAGCCTCGGTTCTCCTGGGCTCTCCGAGACAGGTAGGGCATCACCTCGTTCACCGGCCCATAGGGAACATACTTATAGACGGGGAAGCCTGCCTGGCCTGGGGTTGAGGTGGATGGGATTGGATAAAAAACAACAGTGAAAGGCGGCATGAAATGGATGAAGATGCTAAATGTAGATTAATTAGGATAATTCTCTTTTCATGTACAAACATTTTGATTGACTAGCTCCCATTTCGGTTCTTACGATTTCAGAACGACAACATTTATAACAGGTTTATTCTAGACTAACTCCAGAGAGCAAATCACAACTCGACATCATCTCAGGCTTCCCTCCCTCAATGACTTCTACAAATCCTTCTAATCAGACGGGTTTATCGCATCTGTACAGACACCCTCAGTTTGCAGCGTTTGAATTAGAGCTGCCACTGTCTGCCAGTCAGGCTCACACACTGTGACTGATTTGTCGGGGCTCACTCATCAAGACCACTGAAATAAAAGTCCCTTTTAACCAATCTACAATTGCTAGCAAAACATAAAATGATATGATAAAAAAGAAAAAGTCCAGAGCTGTATATCTGAAAACAAAATAAAAAAAAAAATGGATATGGTAACTTTTTTTGGCCAAATAATAAAGATCTCAATATAACAACTTCTGTATTGTTTCAAATACCCAGCACTGGCTGCTCTGCCGCCCCCCCCTCCGAGAAGACAGCCAAGAAACACATGTGTCTGTTTACATCAATACCGGTCAAGGTTTCAACTTGAGCCTCGCGGTGATAGACAACCGCCTGCCGCCGCTCTGTCTGCCTTTGACTGACAAACAAAGTGGTGGGAGCCAGCAGCAGCGCTTTGTTAAGACAGCTTGTCAATACCGAGGTGTCTCAGTTCATATGTCACGTTACGGGCTGCAGACGGACTCCTGCATGTGCACTTCATTCCATCGTAGAGGGTCAGTGGGGTATATATGTGCAGCTGAGATGTAGGTGAGAGTTACAGGGGAGGGTGGCGGATAAAAATCGCGCCAAGGGTGAACTTAAACTGTCAAATCATCCTGCGAGGTGCCAAGTCATCGAGTTACTGTGGAGTTTGTTTTGTGTGTGCTTTTCTCACCCAATGGGAAGCTGATCTGGTCGCACATTCCCAGCAGCTGACCAAAGTACACCTTGTTGTCTGTCGGTACGAGACCCAGCTCATTCATTCTGGCGAGGAGAAAGAGAGAGAGACTTGAATAATTAATAACTTGGTTTATACAGATGCGAGGCTGTGTACAAAAAATGTGTGTGTTTTTTCAGCTGCGTGTGTTGGGAGTTGAAACCGTACCTCCTCAAGGTGTGTTTCACCGTGTCCTCGTTATGGGAAGCCACCATCACGTTGGCATTTCCGCTGAGCGCAATCTCATCCAGCACATGGTCCAGACATCTTAGACGAACACACAAACACACGAGAGAAAGTCATTTAACAGTGTTGTTGTCTTGACAAAACTCTGAATGGGGAATTACCACAAGGGTCTCCTACTAAACTATTTGCCATAAAATATTAAAATGTTATTTACTGAATGCATATTGTGGCTTACAGTGTTTTATAACTCATCCAAACAAATCTTCCTCATTATAGCATGTGAGATTCATAATCTTTACACAACTAAACAGTAAAAAGGACCCTAAACACTGAAATCCAAACTAATCCATCCTCTTTCCTCTTCCCTGCTAGTGCAGCTGTGTTAATATGCATGTATTTTACCGCCATCTGCATATTCTTAAATCCTACCTCACGCTGTGCTGTAGCCCCATCAGCCAAACTTTGTATCTGTCCTGTGTTGATGTTTACCTCAAACTCCAACTGAAGGCTTGAGGGTGGCCTTTCCTCTTTTTTTTTTTTTTTTTTTTGCAAAACATATTGATCTCCATGGGGGGATTTTTTCTTAGCTGGCCTTAAACTAGGAATCTAAGTAATTAGTTACAACACAACACCCCTGGAGCTTCTGTAACTTGCACAAGTCAACAGGGTGAAAGCCTGCTGACAGGAGATGTTGAACCCGGTAATTCCAACTGAGGGACCACCTTGCTAGAAAATTTCATCCCTGTGCTGTCAATTGCAGCGCATTTGTGCCCAAAAGGTGGCAAGCTTCAATCTGCAAACCACACAGGAAAACGGTGTGGCAGAAGTTAATAAAGTGTGTGACATTTAACTCTAAACTCTCATAGTAAAAGGCTACGGTATTAGCAAACAGTGTCTTACCTGTGGTACATTCTGTTAGTAGACTCATAATCAGGGTTAATAGGGTCCTCATAACCAATCTCTTCAGCCCTCTCTCGCTCCTGATACATGTAGGCCCCTCGTACGAGCTTGGCGGCAAAATGCCAACCCTCACGCCGAGACAATTCTACGTCCATAGCTACATTGTCAAAGGCCTCCTGCAGAGCGAAACAAAAAAAGGATGATTCTGTCTATAGCAATGACTAATTGAAATACTTGCAGTCATTTTCAGTATTAAGTTGAGTATGTGCCAGTGGTATTCTTATTTCACAACACTGCATGTTTCGATGACAATATGATGAGCCTATGTTCTTTTGAGAATAATAATAAAGTGGAAAAAAGGATGTTAATCTCATAAATGACACTCTACTAAGAACAGTAACAGTATCTCATTTGAAATGGTGTATTTAAAGAACATTTAAATCAAAAAACAAAATTCTCTCCAACATTATCCGCTCCTTCGTGTCGCTGTTTCATCCTCAGATCAGCTGACTCATCGAAATGTCGACACATTGAAATCTGGTGTTAAATCACACAGAGTATTATCCATCATGGGAATTATACTGTGACTGTTGTGTCTGCTTGCTTTGTGCGCATATATAATTTACACTTTCGATGCCACATCTATGGTCTTTTTGCCAGCCGCGGATTCTGACCTTGAGGTAGCATTGGTACGTGTTGAAGATGACAGGCTTTTCTCTGTTGTAGATCCTCTGCATCTCTAATGTCAGTCTGCTGATAGCCGGCTGAAAGTAGGTTTGCTCTGCATCCACCATCAGGCGAACACCATTCTCGTTGGCATGCTGGAATAAAATCAAACGATCTGATTCATTTAGTATAACATCAGATAATAGTGTTTATTATGCTGTGGTTAAAATGTGCAGGGTGGGACTTGTATATCTAAACGAATAAGAATCATTCATGTAGCGTGTCAACCTTTTTTTAGTGGCCTGCCCCACCCAGGCTGTGATGGGTCAGTTCATGGAAAATGACAAAGACTTTATGAAGAGAAAAATGTGTTTCAACAAAAGGCACACCCTGTAGCTGAATAGCCAGTCAGCCAAATCCAAACAAAACGTTATCCCTCTTGTCTTCTGTCTTACTCAACTGCAAAACCTTGACTAACAGTGAAACTGGTTTAACTGGGCTCAATGGGCTGCTCTCGCTCCTCTTTAGCACCACTGCCTTCAGGCTCACTCAGCGAAGACGACTGACGGGTAACGGCACCAAAATGAATAATTAGTTATTTTAAAACATTTAGCTGTAACAGCTAAAGACTCCTTCCATACATGGCCTCTCTGGATTCAGATTGACTGAAGTTGAGTGATGGGAAACTTTAACCACTTAATGTTGACAAAGTTGCTAGCAACACATTTGTACTGATTATAAAACATATACTCATATTAGTGAGTGTATGTCTACCTTCTGTATAAGCATTATAAAAAAAAACCAGATAGATTGAGATGCTAAACAAAAAAAAGGCTTTTACACAGCTGGCTATAAATTATCACCACGCTGCTGAACATGGCACAGCAGTGTAGTGATGATTTACATAATAAACATCCATTTAACCAATAAGCGTTCCACATTCGCCTCACTTGCACACACTTGTTGGTTGCAGATCAACAGCAAATGCAATTTGCTACCTAGTGTGTGTATATTTATGTACAGTGGTCAGTCTTTGTAGTTTCTGTATGTTTACCTTGACTAAGACGTCCATGCGCTGTAACATCCGCTTCATTTGCCTCTCCTCCTCTACAGTGAATGTCTCCAGCAGAGGTTCCAGTTTACCTAACTGGGCAAACAAACCCCAGAGAGTGTGCACCGTGAGATGCTAATGAACCAAATACCACACAGCATGACACCTATTAGTGCTTCTTATCCACCCTTCAGCTGTCTTTAGTCCAAGGTCGACATAAATGTTGGAAGTAACTTCCCCAAACACTGAATATTCAAAAGGGCTTCTTGACAGTGTGGATATCAGTTATTATAATAATCTAAGATACATTAGATTTTGTTTCACTGTTTTTCTGATAGGTCTTTATCATAAATAAAGATGGAAGAACCTTTTTAACACATTAATGAAACACTCATACATGACAGACTGCAGTGCATCTCACTGAACTGCTTCCAATTCAAGGTGCTGCTGTTATTTTCTCTCTCTCTCTCAGCGTTTTATGCTACTGACCTCCACATTTGGGACGATCAGCAGGTCTGATATCTTTGTTCTGTCATCTATCAGGCTGTTCCAGTCGAGCACATCAATGGTTCTGTCGAGGCAGAGGGTAGAAAGGTTTTGTACAGTAGGCTAAAATATTCTGATTGCCTTGGCCAAATTATAATTGTTTTCATTAATGCCCTTTCATATTAATATTAAAACAGTTGTAATAAAATAGTTCCACACTTTTCTTGGTGTGGTTTAAAAGTTGGTTTTGATCTTATTCCATCTGTGTTGTCTTTCTATATTATGCAAATTCGAACACATTTGAAATGCAAACACATTTCGGCAGTAGATGTTTGGGAAATCAGATTCATTTTATCATTTTAAACAAATAATTTGGAAATTTGCATTCAGCACATTCTGCAAGTAGCCTCTAAATTGCCTTGAATACACAGTAGATATTGCTTTACAGATATTTCTTGTGTACTTGGGTCATCTGTGTTCGTGCTTACCCTGAACATTCCTCCTTCCTGCCACTAAACCAGCCAGAGAAGTCACCTTCTGCACCCATTTTGGTCAGAGATTCCTAGATAGAAACATAGATCCAAAGTACCCTTGCATTTAAAAAAGGAGTGTCAAGATGATCTATGTCTATGTCTGTGGAGATTACACATGTACCAGTATAATGAAAGTAAACCAGCGGGAGAACAGAAGGGCAAAAAAACTCCACCTGCAATTGTTTCAGCTCCAGTCTCTGCTCTAGGGCCTCCATGCCATCTTTGCCCTGCTGCGATGCCAAGAAGGTGAAAAATCGCCTCCATTTAACTAAGACCTCTGAGAACTGGAGCTTTAAAAGAAAGGGGCATGATATCAGTCGACCACACCCCTTCCGCATGAGTATCAGCTAGATTGGTGCGTTGACCTTTTAATTACAATCTTAGCGTCTCACCAGAAACTGAGGTCGCCCTAGAGCAGTCATTTTGATGGCAGAAAACCCATCCATTGAACTCCCACCTAAGAGTTTGAACATGGGTTTAAAATAAATCAAATGATGTAAAGACAAAACATTAAATTAGTAAAATGGTAAAAGATTAGAGCTATTAAAACTTTAACACAATATGCCAAGAAGGCCATACAGTAAAGTTGCATTAGTGCTGTAGTTTAATTTATGTTTACCGACCAGATGCCTTGATGCACTTGATGAAGGTCTCCATATGCTGATCACATTTGGCCTCGTTGGCGTAGAAATAAGTGCGGGCTCCAGTCACTCTCCCACGACGGTCCCCAAACTGTTTGTGCGCTTTATATTTTTCCTCTCTGTAGTCCTCGCCTGGGGGTGAAAACAAATTTGCATGCCTATTATTACTTCTAATTACATCATATAATGTGTCCACAAATGAGAACAAAATGAGCCCCGCTTACCTATGCTCTCTTTCTCTGCAGTGGAGACGCATGAGCTGCATTGGAAGCAAAAACAAAATTATAAAATAAGTCAATTTGCTTTGTATTGGAGCAACATTATAAAAGGTTTCATCACAGTCGCAGGCATTTTTTTAATTTAATTTGGGAAGCTGCACTCTTTCTGTGAACATTTTGGCCTTTTAGCAATGGCCTGCCAGAAGCTGACATTGTGTTTAGTGACCCTATATGCTGAACTGTCCTGCTTTCAGTCGGCTGACCCTCCAGAGAGGGCAGTTGTAGAGTCAAATCACACTTGACCTACTCCCCCCCTCAACTGGGGAGCTCATGTAACCAAACAGATGACTGAACACGAAGCATGCTGGACATCAGGGACGTCAATGGGACACAACAGGGAGTTATCTCATATTAATAGTACATTCCTTTTCTTGTAGAAACATGGATTTGACTGCAACAGAATCCATGCTACACTTGACTGAAATGATATTGTCTCACTTAAATTGTTTTCTTTATGTTAATTTTCAGTTAAAAGGTATGAAAGCATGACACTGTTTGTCGATTAATTGATTATTCAATCAACAGGAAATTCAGTCTTAACAAAAAATGGCCATTCATTTTAGCCAAAACAATTCAATGAGAGCAAAAACAACAGACTGAGTAATCTGTTATCAAATAAATCAATCTCAGCATTTCACAAAGCACTGAATAGCTGGGGAAAGTAACCCTGCTATCACAACTTAGCCGTGCTTTGATTTAAAATTCTGTTTCAATTGCTTTCTGTGTCACACTGCCAAAAATTCAAATTGTGCTAGAAGCGCAGATTTTCGGTAATCTGTTGGCATGAAATGGGACATTTTGATAGAATTTGACTACTGGCACACTTTATTGGTTATTGGCAACTCATACAGAGCTGTCAGTACTTGCCCTCAAAATTAATCTGCAGCCTGCATTAACAAAATCCTATCTGTGAAATCCAGCATATATATATATTCTAGGTTTAAATGTCCTACACAAGTGAAGCTACGCAATGGAGGTATCATGCTCTCAACATCTTGCCCGGGCTTGCCTCTCTGCTCTCTGTTCCTTATATCTTCTTTCTGTTGCGGGGTGCTGACTGATGTTGCTGTTGCTATCTTGACAGATCACTGGAGTGCCTGTCAAACCCTGCTGTCTGAGATCAAGCCGGCTTAATGTGCCCTGTCCTCCTGCTTTACGGTTTGAAGGTATATGTTCGCCAAACAAAAGCTTTCTAGGCTGAGGTGTGATACCTCTTTTGATGTTTCTCGAGCAGGCATCCCCAACACAAGGTATATCAAAGCTGTGCAGTGATATCTTGTTACCAGTGATGTGGTGCAAAAAAACAAAAAAAAACACTGTGTATGTACACATAGGGTCAAAAAAGTCACAGCAGAGGGCTTGTATGGGAGCTTTATCATCTTACAGAATGTGATAACATAATAAAACAGTATTAGAGGACATTCTGTCTGGCACATGCTGACATTGGCGCGGAGCTGTCACGCAATGTCAACAGACTTGAATTCCAGACAATTAAATATAGTGCCTTAAATGTACAGCTTTGTTTATTTAATATGTCTGACCTTTTAAATCCTAGAGATGTTTTGTGAGATTAAAAAAGAAAAGGGCCAATCATTATCATACTTATGCTAAGTAAATATGACAAGTGCAGCACTCCAATGAAATGTGCATCAAATAATATTCACTCAAGTGATTTCACTCACTAATTTAACCGCAAAGCAATTCCTAAATATCATTTTTGGACAACAAGACGTCCTAATTACTCATTGAGTCTGAAGGCACAGATCTCACGACTTAGGTAACATTAGCCACTGCTGCTGCCTAAAGAGACTTCACTGTCATCCAGTTCACGTCAGCTGAGATAGCCGCTGCCTTGTGCTATTCATGTGACAGGATTCCTAACGAGAGACAGATTCTCTGCTGCCAGCCAATCCAGAACAGGGGGCCACGGCTGAGCCAACAAATCATGTTGCAAAGAGCATTTAGTTCCTGGTTGTGAGGCACATTAACATAAACCTATTTTTGGCATCAAGCGAAGGGGCAAATACTCTGCAAGGAAATGTAATCTGTCTAGAAATCATTTAACACTTGATCATCAAAACAGGACAAAATCTTTGCAGTTATAAGCTCAATTTGTATCTTAATATAATTCAAATGATGTATGTTCGTACACAATGATTCCTGCTAATTGTAGTTTTGTATGTGATGTCTACTGAAATGTTTGGTAATACCGCAACTTGCATACTCCATCTCTTTCTGCTCAGCCTCCTCCTGGCTGATGTCTTCCTCTACACTGTAATCCAGGACGGAGCCGACGCCGAAGGCCTGATTTTTCTGGATCAGTGGCCTGATGGCCATGTGGTCCTCACCAGCTACAAACTGACCGTAAAATGTCATCTTCATGAACTGGTTGAAGGCTCTCGGTCCCAGGAGCTTCGTACCTATATCCATTATCTGAGCAAAAAGACACAGGGCATTAAAAAAACTGTTTTTTTTATTTTGACAGGTATATATACCTGTAATTTATGATTAATAATGCCATTTCATCTAGTTCATTGATCATAATGTCTCGGTCTAGGCAGGTTTTGAAGGCAACAGGTTCACTTGACAGATTATGGAAAAAAAGACAAAAACAAGCAAGTTGATCTTTCATAAGCAGAAGAATTCAAATAATGTTCTCGCCCCAGAGCTATAAACAGCATATGGTATGTAAGCCTAAAATAGGGACAAAGGATGAATCATCGCAGCTACACTCAAGATCATTCGCATTTGATGCAGCTCCTTGCTTTTTACAGTCACTGCCAAGTTTTTCATTGATTCCACAAGGAAGTGTGGAAAGTAAAGTCTATTAAAGCACTGTAACACTGTGCACTGAAACATGTTCTGTGAGACATTTTGTGAATGGAAAGTGTGTCTTGTGGCCAATCCGTTTATATTCTGTGTATTGACATTACCAGAAGAACAACACTGTAACATTAGCTGACATCAAGCGGAGGTTAGATAACACGGGTTGCCGAGAGGTTCACTTACAAGCTTGGAAAAACAGGTTGTAATTTGAGAGGTGGGTGTTACACAGTGAGCCTAAGGCTCAGACAGTTAGGCTGAAAGGTTAAACTTTTTTGACATTACATAAGGCTTTTCAAGTTATAACTTGTGTATAGCTTATTATCCATACATGTATTAATAAATACACGTATCCTTATGTCGAGCAACAGGGTGAACAATTCAAATGTGGCCATTTTGCATGTAGAGCTGCAACAATTGGTAAATTAGATGTCACCTATTAAATTAATTGCCACTTATTTCATAAGCTGATTAGTTAAAGTAATTTATTAGGGCAAACAAGTTTTTATTCCAGCTCTTAAATGTGATTATTTTCTGGTTTCTGACAGTAAACTGAATATTTGAGTTGTTGACAAAACTACACAATTCAGGAGTCATTTTTTTCCCCTTATTTTCTGACATTTTTTAAAAATAAAAGTTAATTGATTAATCACAGGAATCACTGTACTTATAATCTAATCTGACAATAATCTGAATTTGCAGCCCGCATGTCATTTAGTGATAATAACTATTAAGCTTGGAGTTCTCTGGGGTCCGCTGCTCTTTCCTACCTGAACACACTTGTGGTTTGTCTCTGAGGTGACACTCCTTTTCTTGCCTGTTCTGGAGAAATACCGGCACATAGAAGTAAACCATAATGCTAAATTTAAAGGTGCACTATGTCCATGTTAATCAGAAGAGAAAGATCTTCATTGACTGTTATTTTTCTATGCCCCAAAAAACTAAATAAAAAAACTGACCTTAGAGGACAACACAATTTCGTATGGTTTTACTTTGTTTACATCTGGCGGACCCTGCCACCTTTCTAGCTGCAAACAGTGACCTTAATTTCCTCTGAGAACAGCTTGTTTATTCAGTTATGGAGAAAAAAAAACGATTATTTCTGAGTTTGTATTATTTACCTCTATAATACTGTGAATATTAAATTCAGATTAAATTCAGATTTTTCTGAAATGTCTTCCAAACTACACAGTGGCCCTTTAAAGACGCCCACCTCTGCCAACTGGAAAACAAAAAGGTTAATATCTGGGCTTCACATGAAGATGAAGCAGCGCCTCATTACCTCTTTATTCTTATCAACCAGGAAGTCATAGGAGCAGAGTTTAAAAACCACCAAACTTCTGAGCAGCTCTAACGAGTCTTTGCTCTTATACGCCTCCTGTGTCTGGTCAAAGTCCACGGAGATCTCATTAGTAGCGGTGGTGGTCCCGTCTCTCCCTCCTCTCCCGGGGTGTCCGGCGAACTCGGACCGCGCTGAGTCATGTCGAGCGCCGCTGACATCGTCCTGCGGCTCCGCCTGGGTCGCGGAGGTGGAGGTGACGGTGGACCGGAGTCTTCGGCTGGAGAGCAAGTGTTTAAAGGGAAAGTCCGCCCCTGCCCGTGTCAGGGCTGGCACGGTTCTCACATGAAGCATCAGCCTGTAGGAGGTGGGTGTCAGCCGAGCGGTGGAGGTGAACCATCTGACAGACTGACGGCCGCGCGCGCTATAGTGTAAACACATACTGTAGGAGAGGACGCCAGGTCGCACCGGCGGCATGGCCTGGTTGGTGGAGAACCCGTGACGTAAGAGGTTTGCTATTGACTCCTAAACTTTTCCCACAGCATGTGCACGCCCAGGAGGACTTCTTCTTCTGTCCCGCCATGTAGAAGGAGGTTTCTTGGGGAAGTTTTGACTTGACCACTGTTAATTTTTGGCGTGGCTTCACTTATAAACAGACCCAGCTAGAGGGGCTGCAACCAGTGTCTATAAAGGCTTAAAGGGGCACTGTGTAGTTTTGGAGAGGAAATTCAAACCAATCATTTTAATGTTCACAATATTAATGAGGTTATGATACAAACTCAGATATATTTATTTATTCTATAATGGAACAAACAAGCTGTTCTTGGAGGAAAATAAGGTCCCCAGATCACTGTCAGATGCTAGAAAGGTGGCAGGGTCCGCCACATATAAACAAAGTAAAAAACAGTATGAAATTGTGTCGTCCTTTAAAAGTGCCCAACTCGTCAAATAATGGTGCTCTGGATTTCTCCACCGTAAAGCGTCAGTTTTTGACGAGTTGGTAATGAGACTCAAAAGTCAACTTTTCTTACTAATATCACCTTTAAGGTCAGTTTATTCATTCAGTCATGAATAAACAAACTGACCTTCTCATGAATGACTGAATGAATAAACATGAAAATGGAGAGAGTTTGTTCAAGCATTGCAAAAAGAAAAAAAAAAAAATCAGTCGTTCTTTCTCTTCTCATTAAAATGTCTTCCCCCAAACTGCAACATAGCCGATGGGAAGTAGCTGGGAATACTGCTAATTCAACAATCAGTTAATTCAAGTAGAAAATGGTCAGCAGATTATCCCATGATGAAAATTATTTAGTTGCAGTGACCTCCACCTCCACCCACAACAGCAATAAAATCCTGGATCTGGATCTGAATACTACCTCCACCACTCCACTACATCACCATCTTAAAATATACGATGTATTTTTGTTGATTTGCTGATGATAGATAGATAGATAGATAGATAGATAGATAGATAGATAGATAGATAGATAGATAGATAGTGAAAAATCTTTATTTAACTAGGAAGTCACATTGAGACTAAAATCTCCTTACAAGTGAGAACTAGTCAAGACAGGGTCAAAGCAGCAGCCTGAAGGACGTAATAAGACAATAACAGAGAGAAGGCGTAAAGCACATTTGACTGAATGTACACTGTGCAATATGCCCACACAGTACATCAGTACAGAAGTATGTTCTATACACATAATATGCTTATATAATAACATACATTCATCCTGAAAGGGGGCATTATGCATGACGAGTGCTCTTGTGAAGTACCTTTTGCTGATGAGGTAACCTACTTGAGGTTCACTCTTTTACTTGTAATAGATTGTTTTGTCCTTAGTGGCGATGCTACGATTACTTAAAGGACCTGAATACTTCTCACGTTGACTGTTTCC
Source organism: Spondyliosoma cantharus (assembly GCA_900302685.1). Lineage (NCBI taxonomy): Eukaryota > Metazoa > Chordata > Actinopteri > Spariformes > Sparidae > Spondyliosoma > Spondyliosoma cantharus. The sequence goes on along the minus strand of OMLP01015574.1, from coordinate 7,787 downwards.
ACCCTGGGATTGGCTGATACGATATTCATGTTAATCAGCGACATAAAATGCCCTCACATGGTGGCCACAGCTACAAATTAAACTGAGGACTTTACCTTTTAGCTCGATTGGACAGACAAGTAATCTTAAGACTACATAATAGCTGAGTAATTGTACTTGCAGTTCACCCCTGGAACATATTTGTTCTCCATAACAATCCACGTGAATTGCTAAACACCCGATCTCTATTTCTTCCACAGTCATTACAGGAAGTATTATTTATCATATATTATAGATGTCTCATGTTAAGCCATTCATAAGAAGACCTGCCAAACAATTTGGGGTCGAAGGCAGCTTTCACTTTTGAATCCTGGCAGAGGGTTTATTGACACATGGATCATGGATGCCTGCAGAAATGAAATTACAAATATGTCACAGCATTTCTGTGGAGGAGGTAATGAATGACTGTGTTTCAGAACCTGAATCCATTTGGAAGCCAGCGGCTGGAAATGAGATGTGGTCTTGAGAGACCCCGGGCACATCATTAGCAGAGAAACACGTTGGACTGGATGTTATAATGAATCTGATGTAATGAATCAAAAACACAAGATTTCTCTCTTGGCTCCATCCTGCAGTGGTTTAGGAGGCCTTGCTTGCATTAATCCAGTGCAGGGAGGGTGCCAAATGCCAAAACTACTTCGCGTTAACAGATGGGGGAGCCATTGTCTAACATGTAAGTCATCACACTGCTGCCCTCTCCACCCACACACACACAGAGCAACACACTCTCATCCATCAATTAAAAAACTCCTTAAATTAGTGTTTTATGTACGGAAATGTTCTACAAATCTCATTTAACATCTATACAAATCAGGAAACTGTAACTTTATCTGTTTTTGACTGTTGGAGATGCTTGAAATAAGCAACTTTTAAGAATGACAATCATCATTTTCATGACACAAAACAGCAAAAGGCTATTGTTCAGACCTAATCGTCCACATATAACATTTTGGGTTGATTTTAGTTTGTCACAAGTCAGATCGCGAGCTATGTCTTCTTAACCTCGGCCATTAAAACAGACCCTGTTGCACACAGGCCTCGGCTATGTAAATGCGGTGGCGCACGCATGGCGCACAATGCCAAAGATAGAGTAACAAATCAGGAATTTCCCTCCTGCCACTCCTGAGAGCGCAGGAGAGGACAAAAGTTAGGGATTAAGCGCTTCTCCTCAGAGAGGAACAAGCGAAAGGCAGCTAATTTCGTCGCAATCTTTTGTGAAGATTATCACCAATCTCCACGTTTCCAGACGCGTTGGGAGCATTAAGAAGAAAATAAAGTTGTTGTTTTTTTTTTAGTTTTTTTTTCATGAGTGTGGACCCGTCAGCGTTGCACGATGACCTCTTTCAGAGTCTCTGATGGAATAAACTTCGCACCGCAGGAGAACGACGTTTACCAAGAATACTGTGACTTGCAAGTTTTGGTTTTATGACTTTTTTTTTTTTCTTTTTTCTTTTCTCAGCTGTTCGTTTGGGATTGCTGTCGCTGGTCAATTTTTTTTCGCTCGATGGCGTAGGTGGTGGCAAGAGTTGTTGTTTTTTAAATCACCGTTTGGATTTGATATTTGCTGATATGCTGATACATCTGGATTACGTGCGTAAAACCAATCGGAGGGTTTAAAATCCAGTGGGAAAAAAGCCATCGTCGCCACTCACGTTCGGAGAAGGGGGGAAATGCGGAGAGAGAACGGCGTCTAGAAGGATGCTGCTGCTTGTACAATGGAAGTGAAGAACTTTTTTGCTGCTGTTGCGCTGGTTTGTGTCTTCTTTTGCGCCACTTTCAGCCAAGAACTCAACCCCAAAGGCAAGAATGTATGCAAAGCGCCCGGGTAAGCATGAGCGCAGAGGAGAACCAAGTAGGAGTTAGTGGTCGCAGATCAACTTTGTTTGGGAAGTTTTATTCTCGTGACTTCTTTTTTTTTTTATTTGCCTCATTCCTCTTTCCCATTCTCACAAGTAGTATCAACGTATTCCTTACGTGGTGTTATTTCCTTGAAGGGTAATTGGTTGTTAAGCGGGAGAACAAGACGTTAAATCGTTGATAAGAAATGACATTTTGTTGCAGCGTTGGCCTCAGGCACGAATAGCGGTTCTCGACAAAGTGGGAAAAAAAGTCGTTTTTTACTATGAGAACAGTACCTGACCTCATTTTTTTCTAAACTCTTCTTTCTCTCTTCAACACGATTATCATTGCAGCATTTATTTTCGATCATATTTCGCGTTGGCCACTTTCTTTTCTCGACATATAACGTGTTCCCAGTCCGCTCTACAGCAGGAGGCGGAGCCCATTGAAGAAAGCAGCTATACAGATGTGTGCATCTGGAGCGGGAGTGTTGTCACTGCTCTGTAGGGGGCGCTCTCATTGGACTGTACAGCATTCGTGGCACCGTTTGATAACACACTGCGGTTGGTAATGCACTCTTTGAAAGTGTTTGGGGAAGTTTAGCAAATGTTTAATCCTATATTGTGTTAACAGTTTGGGGAAGTGTTTCATAATAGTAATGATTAGGTTATTAGAATAATCAATATATCATAAAAGAACCCTGTTAAAGGTCAAAGTACCAAAAAAAGCGTTCATGACCTCTAGGATTGTAGCTGAGCCTGTGGATGTCTAGTAACTAGTGTAGTAGAGAAATAAAAAAAACAACAACATCCAAGCCCACAATTGCTGACTGCGGCATCCAAACTTGTTGGACTAAAAATTGCGGTAGATATAAACAGCGAATGTAATCCAGGGCTCACACTCTAACACACTATTATGTGAAATCAACAACAACAACAACAGAAAATCACGTTAAGTGTCTCTTTTTTCTTGTGTGAAGTGAAAATAAAAGTATTGGAGCAAAACTAAATAGATTTTCTGACAAGAATGCACACTGCATTTCAATATAATGAAATGTGAAGTAATGAAGAGCTCAAACGTTGTAGTCATGCTGGCGTCTATCGTTTGTTTTGTCAGCCTCATCCAGCAAACGGTTTATTTTAGCGCTTTATAGGTTTTCACTGTGATATATATAGTGCCGGACATCACTGCTCCACACGTTTGACATTTTGCCCTCCTTGCAACATTCATTGCAGTGAACTCACCGCTCGCTTGTTTTTGTTTTTTTTTCCCATCATGCCCATTATGTTTTTATTTCCTCTGACCTGAATGCAATGCTTTCAGCACTGATGCAGAAAAATTGGTTTTTGAATTGGCGAAAGAGCAGCTATTGAAATCCCTTAGTAATCAAAGGTAAACAGCAGCGCAGGTACACCTCGAAAACACCAATTTAAATCTACACAAACAGTGAACGCAATCTCTCATCTCGAGTGCCGACAGGGATTGGCTGCGTGTTAAAGATCGACAGGGGGTCAACTGCTTCGCATGTCGACTGGAATTCATCCAAATATGGAGCAGCAGTGTCACAGAAAAGTTGAACCCATCTCCGTATTATGTTCATGAAAAGATAAAAAGCTTATTCAAAACTAAAGATTTAAATCTTGAAATGCTTACGGAGGTTAAACATGTGATCTCCACCACGCGCCTGTTTTGGCAGGATAAAGAACGGCGCCGCTCCCTGCTCATTGACTGAAAGCAAACTGCCATCTTCAAACACTTCAGGGGAAGCTGACGTGTTGCAGGGGGGCCCCGCGGAGGTCACAGGCGTGGGAGGAAGAGAAGACACATCCGTTCTTTCCTGACAGGGGCCGAAAAACATGGCCGCAAAATATTGTTCTCTGAACATTCACGTTCCCCCCTTCAAGAGAACCAGACAAACTACACAGATTGAGGCGTTAAGGGCTTTTTTGAGTGTACAACCATGTGCAAGGCATGTGTGTCATGTACAATGCCCCACATACGTTCGCAGCATTTTTGGCATGGGCCACATCAATAAGCAGTGTGAGATCAAAGAGGCGTGAGTTGGGTGTGGATGTTGCCTCTTTGATATGTGTTTGTTTGGCTGTATTTTAGCCAGGTTCCTCTTCGCCCCCCCTCATTTTCTCATCTCCACACTCTCATTTCTTCCAGATCAACAGGATTTGTGTGCTGCACTGGATGGGGGCAGCTAGGGGACGAATGCCTGACACGTATGTACCGTACCCGAGTGCCAACATTTATCAGTATGTGTCACGCAGATCGGTGTGCGAGCCAGTTGAATAATGTGGCCTGTTCTTGTTCACCCAAGCTCTCTGCGAAGGCAACTTCACCTGCAAGGAGAATGAGGTGTGTGTCAGGCCCAGTGAATGTCGCTGTCGTCATGGATACTTTGGAGCTAGCTGTGACACCAGTAAGGGATTTTCTTTTTCTTTACATTTGCTATCAGCATTTTCAACCATATTGCCAACCATGATACTGACATTGGTGTTTAAAGGTCAAATGAATAGAAATTGTTTCACTTGTAAATACAAGTAGCTCTCGTTTACGCTATAATACAACTATAAACTAACTAAACTATAATACAAGCATAATTCTCTTCATTTTACATATGTCTGTTTGTCTGCTGCTTTATCCCAGTGACTAGTAGATAGATTACAATTAAATTTTGTACTGATGCTGATGGAGCCCAGAGGATTAACCCTCATGACTCTTGTGATCCTGTGTCTTTTCCTCTCGTGTGACTAGGGTTGCATTGGGATGAAATTTACACACACACAACATTCCCCTCGGGATAAATTGTCAGGGGCTGGGTAATATATTGATATTATATGCTTGTCATGATATGACACTACATGTTGTGTTGGACTTTGAACGGTTTTGAAGAAGACTGTTCTACTTTTTTCCACTTTCCCCACTGAGTCATTACATCCACATGAACGGTGATTATTTATCAAGAAACTCACTGTGTTAAGATTTCGTGGAAATAGGCCTACCAATAGACTTCAGTACATTATGGTTGCAATATCAATCTCAAGTAAATATATTGTTATTTGTGCTTTTGAGGAGATTTCAAAATATCAAGATGTACAGTATACTGTGTAATATCGCCTAAGATTATATGATATATAAAATTATAAGTGATATTATTTTGAGACCATATTGCCCAGTACTAGCACCACTGACAATCTCTTTCTCTGGGGACTATTATTAGGTCAACAGTCTACCCCTATACCCACATTCCCGAAGGCCTTGGCTGTATGTTGTGTTTAGTGTTAATTAGCAGTGTTAGTGAGCATGCTAAACTAAGATGGTGACCACAGTGAACACTGCACCAGCAAAACATATCATCGTGGTTGGGGGTATGTCATCATGCTGGCATTTAGCTCAAAACACTACTACTACTACTGTAGACATTTCAAGTCTTAAGAATATTTGCCAAGTCATACAGAATATTTCCCATCTCGTGATTAATGCACTGTCTTTCCACAGAGTGCCCTACCCAGTTCTGGGGTCCCGACTGCAAAGGGAAATGTAATTGTTACCCCAACGGCCAGTGCGACGACTTGACCGGCGAGTGTACCTGCAACCACAATCGGTGGGGACCGAACTGCGAGAATGCTTGCTTATGCCAAAAGGGCAAGTGTGACCAAGAGACGGGCAAGTGCACATGTCACCCTGGCGTCTGGGGTCCCCAGTGCAACAACAACTGCTACTGCAGCATCAACTCTGTCTGCGATGCAATGACAGGGCGATGCCTCTGCAATCCTGGTTGGACCGGGAGGAACTGTGCAATCCAGTGTAACTGCAACAATTCACCCTGCGACCAGTTCACAGGACGCTGCCAGTGCAGGGAGAGGCTTTGGGGCCCGCGGTGCGAACGATACTGCCAATGCGTCCATGGCAAGTGCAACCAGGCGGACGGCTCGTGTACCTGCACACCGGGGTACCGTGGGAAGTTCTGCAGGGAGCCATGTCCTGCTGGCTTCTACGGCCAAAACTGCAGGAACAGGTGAGGGAAATAAACACAGCAAGCATGCAGTCTTACATATATCTAATGTTCAGTTCCCTTGTCTGATACATATTATGATGCGTTTTTTGTGGTTTTGTTAGGAAATAACATTATTGATATATGCTGCAGCTGATAGCGTTAAAATATCTGTAAATGTTACTTAATGGAGCAATAATAACGTGAGATCTGGGAGTTGGTATTCACATTACCCCACAATCGTCAGCCAATATGTAAAAGCAATTCAGGTTAAGTGATTTACCGTCCGTGGACTGTGCCTTTCTCACATGATACAAACCTGAGAGATCACAGTCGGAAATTAATGTTGTTTCCCTCTTTAAAAGATCATAGCAGCAACATCCAATTATGGGTACATTTCATCATGTTTCCAGAACAGTTTCACTGCATTCAGATGAAATGGAGGAAGTTTTGTGTAAACAAGATAAATAGAATTTCTTTTTTATGTTTTTCTTGGCTGACCACAGGTGTGGGCACTGCAAGGGCCAGCAGCCCTGTAAGGTGACCGAGGGACGCTGCATCACCTGTGACAGAGGCTGGAACGGGACCCGCTGTGACCAGCTCTGCTCCAAAGGGTTCTTTGGCGAAAACTGCCAAGAAGTGTGTCCCACCTGCAAAGACGGTCACCACTGCGATCCCATCCATGGCAAGTGCTCTCACTGTAACCCTGGCTGGATTGGGGACAGGTAAGGAAACTCACACAGTCCAACTTAGACAGCGTGCGATTTTCATATTTTGTTGTTCAAGTCAGACCTTTTGATCTCGTAGAGCTTTTTCATTTTCAGAGTTAAAAAACGTAAGAGCAGTATCTTTAACTAGTAGCTACTGTAATATGCGTTTCCATGCGGCGATAACGACGTTGACTCACACCGCTCAGCATGACAATGATTGTAATCATGACATTCCTTTTGTGTGTGATAGGTGTGAGGTGCGCTGCCCCAACGGCACGTATGGCGAGAACTGTGAGAACAACTGCAGTCACTGTTTTAACGGCATCTGTCACGTTGTCACCGGAGAGTGCCTGTGTGACCCGGGGTTTTACGGCACCTAGTAAGTCATGACTGAGACGCCTCATACCCGAAAAAAAACCTCATGTTTATGCAGCTTTACAGCACACATGCTTTTATATTATTTATGTTGCATTCTACGAGCTTGAACACGCAGCCAATCCATGTCAGCTTATACTTCTTAAACGATTTACTGAACGAGTGAGATTGTGTTTTGAGGAACCCTTTTTACAGATACTGATAAAGGACACTCTTGGAATAGTAAAGTGAAATACCTACAAACCTCCATCACAGGAAGAAAATAATCCCGATCCCATTAGTCATTTTCTTCCTTTCTGTGTCCTATTTTTGCAACTGTCACTTGGAGTGAACATTAAGCAGATGTTGTTTTTGTCTCCTCTCTGTCCTCAAGCTGCAATATGACCTGTCAGCCTGGCCAGTATGGAGTGAACTGCAACCAAACCTGCTCTTGCCATGTCAAGAACTGTGATCCTGTGTCTGGTGCTTGCTATCTACGTAAGGAAATCTCCCATTTCTTGCTTTGATGTTTACTCAAAACTGGTGTTTTTCTCAATAATGCAGCTCTCAGAGACGGAAAAAACACAGTTCTTTCTTACTCGTGCTGCACAAACAGAAAGAATTATAACCCTCCGAACTGTTTGTCCAATGAGCCAGATGCCACCGGTTTGCTGCCTGCTTGTTAAATGTCTTAATAGCTGGCTGTACACACCGAGCACCAACAAACACGTCTATTCAGGTCAGTGTGTGTAGCGGGAGAGTTAACGTAGCGAGGCCTTGATAGTGTTTCCAGACCCAGACCGGTGTCCTTTTTATGGCTGTGTTTGTTGGCTCTGTTCCTG